>JABXWE010053639.1:0-11983 GCA_014611495.1 Limonius californicus
AATCGCCCAAATAAGCTAAATCCAAAATTTCATTATAATAAAAAAATAATGAAAAAAATTTTTTTTGGATTTAGCTTATTAGGGCGATTCTGAACAACTTTATTAACAAAATTTTGTTGTAAAAAATCCCTAATACGACTTCTTCAATCCAAAATTTCATTACAATCAAAAAATATTGAAATTTTTTAGGAAAAAAATTTTCAATATTTTCAACTAAATTTTGTAATACAATTAAACCTGCAATAATAATATCGGTTATCAGTGTTTGAGTAAACATTTTTTTTCTTCGAAACTATACGAACTACGGACTTTTTACAAGAGTCAAAAAATGAAGCTAATGAATAAGTCTTCACCTTAAAAAAAAAACATAGAATCGTATCATCATCCTTAAAAAAATTCTGAACCAATTTATCAGGGGGTGGGGGTGGTTTTAACCCTTCTCCAATTTTGTTTGGGTTTCTTTCGTTACTGAAAGTAGTGGCTTCCTTTGACGTGCCCAGGTGCCAAATTTCATTAAAATTGGTTCACACGTTTCTGAACAGCATACAAAAATGTGATTTTTTAAGTAAACTTTGAACTCCTCTCACGGGCAAACGGTACATTTTGGTATAGGACAAAGTTGGGTCCAATCGACTTCTTTTGACCTCTAGAATACGTGGTAGCTCTATGTCCCAGGAGTTTTGAGACACCCTGTATATATATATATATATATATACAGGGTGTTCAAATTGAAGTCGGCACTATTGCCAACTTTGTTACTACTAAAGATACGATGTTGGTTAAATTACCAAAGTAGTAGCGTTTTTTCTTCCGATTACGATGGTAAAATTTTAAAAACAATTGAACTTCGGGTTTACGAGATATTAAGAAAAACAACATTTTTATAAATGGAATACCCTGTATATTTTTGCATATTTTAAACGATCATTTAATTTTAAACAAAATTTATTGATACATAAATCCCCTAAACTTACAAATAAACGAACTACAAGCATTTAAAGGAAAATCGTGTTGACATTGGCTAGTTATCGAAAAATTAATACACTTTGCTTAATTAATAATTAATACACTTAAAAGAACTATAAGGACGTAAAGGGAAAGCTAGTATTAAACTAAAAGAGTAAAAACAAACAAAAAACTTAGATCATGTGCTCGAAAACATGTCCGTCTTGTTCTATGCATTTTGGAGCACGTTTGTACACCATTCTAACAGCCTTTAAGATGGTTCGTCCGTCGATGTTGTTTATGATATTGCTAATGCTTTCTTGAAGATCATTCGTATTTTCATAGAGATTTTTATAAATTTCATTTTTTAAAAATCCCCAGAAAAAAAATCCAGATGTGTAAGGTCTGGCGAACATGGTGGCCATAATATTGGTCCACGTGTACCTATCCAGCCATCTTGAAAAAGTTCTGATAATAAACCAGCAACAGTGTGAGAATTGTGCGATGGTGCACCATCTTGCTGGAAAATAACTTGTGGGCGATCAGCTACATTGAGATCATCTGAAAACTCCTCTATTGTATTTTGCAACAGTTCTGTGTATCGTTCACCTGTAAGAGTACCTTCGTAAAATACAGGCCCTACTATTTTTCCCCCGATTAAGCCACACCATACATTTACATTAAAACGTCTTTGGGGATTATGAGGATGGTTACGCATAAGATTTTCTCGACTCTAGTAATGCTGGTTTTTTCGATTAAACATACCACAATTAGAAAAATTAGCTTCATCACTCCACAAAATTAAACGTAAATAGTTCGGACTGCGCCTAACGCAATTAACAAACCATCGACAAAACTCCGTACGTCTTTCTTGATCACCTGCCATTAAAGTTTGTGTGGATCTATACTTATACGGTACATACTTATTATTATTATTATTATTATTATTATCGTGATTCTCGTTTGTACCGCTTGCGCAGTGTCGAGCCGGTGTGGGGCAAGGCTAAGCTAGTTTGTGCTATGCACAACAGGGCCCGCCTCTGCGGGTTACCGTGTTGGTGCGAAACCATGCTTGGCTTGCCTGTTGTGTGTGAATGTTTTTGTTTATGGTCTCTTTTTAAAAATATTATGAACAGTTCCCAGACACAGTCCACGATCACGCTTACACTCCCTTATTGAATTTTCCCGAAACGCTTGGAAATATGCCATAACATTAGTTTCAGCTTCTTCATTAAGTATAAATCGTTTTCTTGGAGCAGATTTAGCGAACACTTTCTTATTTGACCTAAACTTTCGGTATAGGATCAAGAAATATCTTCGATTAGACCAGATTCGTCCGGGAAATAACGCATTATAATGTTCGAGAGCACGATGGGAATTTTTTGACAAACTATGTAACATTCTAACATAACACATTTTTCTAAATGTGTGAATGCCACTGTTAAAGCAAATTCAAATAGCTACTTAGGTTGATTACAATATTATAATCTTGACAGGTACTATGTATCTTTTGTTGTTGTCCTAGTTATCTGTGATAAGTTTAAAACCAAGATGCATGGAAACCAAACTCCACCCCCAAAGGGGGTGGAGTTTGGTTTCCATGCATCTTGTTTAAAACTAATAGAAATAAATCGAGCAGCGATCTTTTGTTCATATTAGATGATAGATGATAATAAAATGTGTTTCTTTTGTTTTCCAATAATCGACATTTAAATGCTTGTAGTTCGTTTATTTGTAAGTTTAGGGTATTTATGTACTAATAAATTTTGTTTAAAATTAAATGATCGTTTAAAATGTGCAAAAATATACAGGATGTTCCATTTTAAAAAAATTTGGTTTTTCTTAATATTTCGAAAACGCGAAGTTCAATTGTTTTTAAAATTTTACAACCGTAATCGGAAGAAAAAACGCTACTACTTTGGTAATTTAACCAACATCGTATCTTTAGTAGCAACAAAGTTGGCAATAGTGCCGACTTCAATTTGAACACCCTGTATATACATATATATACCTATAGCCGTTACAGGCTTTTGTCGCCCAGAGCTTTATTATTCCTTTCCATTAATCTCAGTCTCTAGCTTTCTTTCTCCAGTCTCTTTGCCTTAATTTCTTTAGGTCTTCCTCCGCCGCTTCCCACCATTTCTTTTTTGGACGACTTATTCTTCGTGTTGCGACTAAACCTCCGTAAAGCACCCTTTTCACGACCTTACTTCCAGCAGACTTTCCCATGTGGCCTAGCCATCCTAAACGATGCGCCTTCACCACGTTTGGGACGCCGGGTTCTCCATACATCCTCATTATTTCTTCTTTGCCACATTTCCTGAACCTTCTTTCCCCCATATATTCTTCGCAGTATTTTTCTCTCCCATCTCTCTAGTTTACTCTATATGTCTTTATTCATTATCCATAGCCCGCACGCGTAGGTTACCCTTGGTCTAATTACTGTCTTGTACACCCTAATTTTCGCACTCCACGACACTGACTTCGATCTTAACATACTGTTTAAGGCCCTCGCACTTCTATCGCCCCTAATCAGCCTTGCGTCTATTTTGTCTTTTTCATCCCCATTTTCGCTGATAGGAACTCTTAGATACACTGCACTTTGCACTCTTTCAAACACCATTTCTTCGTTGTTTTCTGTGACAATTTTAAGTACCTACCTACTCGGTCTTGGGGTAGATTTTCCGTGTGTCCCATTATCATATATTTTGTCTTAATCTCATTAATTCTTAGTCCCCTTTTCCTTGCTGCTCGTTTTAGATCTTTGATTCATTTTTGCAGTTCTCTTTTTGATTTTGCAACAATTGCTACATCATCGGTACAAGCGAGGCACTGATGGTTACTGTTGAAGATTGTGTCCATTCTGATTATTATGCTTTCTCTTATTGTACTTTCTAGTACTAAGTTAAAAAGAGTTGTAGATAGCGGACCTCCTTGGCGTAGTCCCGGTTGTACTTGAAAACTTTCTGAAGCGCCTTCCATGATTTTCACTCTATTGTTTATGTTTTTCAGTGTCATTTTTACTAATCGTGCCAGTTTCTTTGATATACCCAGCTCCTTCATTGCTACATATAAGTGCATTCTAAAGACCGAGTCGTACGCTTGCTTGAAGCATACTTACGTATAAAGGTGCTTTATGTTCATAGCAGTTGCTTTGTATCTGTTTCAGCGTAAATATCTGGTCTATCACCGATCTGTTAGCCCTGAAACCTGCTTGGTATTCCCCCAATGTTTCATCTGCTTGTTTACTTATTTGGTTTCGTACCAGTGTAGCTAGGATTTTGTATACTGTATCTAGAAGCGCGATGCCTCTGTAATGTGTGCACAATTGCGTGTCTCCCCCTTTGAGAATTGGTATTATCATTGCTCGTTACCATTTCTCTGGCATGATCTCCTTTTTTCATATTTCTGTTATAAGCTCATGTACCTACCTCTTTCACTATTGACTCCCCACCGTACTTAATTTGTTCTGCTGTAATGTTGTTTTCACCAGGGGACTTGTTGTTCTTCATTTTCTGAATTATTTCATCCACTTCTATTAGAGTTGGTGCTGTCTCCTCTGCGTCTTGTTCCTCTTTGCTCGAGGTCTAACCCCTCTACTTCTCCCTCTTTCTCTTCTTTGTTCAGCAGTTCCTGAAAGTATTCTCGCCACCTCGACGAAATATGTACCTCATCACCTATTAAATTTCCATTTTATGAATATTATCTTACCTCTTGTTTCTCCCTTTACCTTTTTCACCTACTGGTAAAAATTTCTTACATCTTTTGCTTTGTATTTTTCTTCTATTTCCCTTATCATTTCCTCGTTGTGTCTTTCTTTGGTGTCTCTTCATATCTTTTTGTCCTTCTTCTCTGCTCTTTGTACCTCCTTATATTTCCCTCTGATCTTACTCTTAAAATGTTCTCTTTGGCCTTCTTTCTCTTCTTTACTACCTCTTCACAATTTTGATTGAAGTATTTCTTTTTCATGTTTCTTCTTTTCAGCGGCAATGTTTCTTCTGTAGCTTCTTTTATCACTTTTTCTATTCGGTTCCATTTTTCTTCCATGCTATTTTCTTCCTGTTGTTTTCTAAAACTGCCTTCTATCTAGTATCTTCTCCACATATCCAGCTCGATTTTTTGGTATCTGCAGATCCGTTACATTGTACCTCTTTTCTGATCTTCTGAAGTTCTTTTTTCCACTTTTCCGTCTTGTTGAATGAATCTTAACCATGAAGTGATCCGATTCTACAAAGTCTGACCCGGGTAATATACTAGCCGTATTGTTTGATGATCGATCTGATTCACTGTATTCCCATCCTGAGACCTCCAGGATCCCTTGTAGATATCCTTCATTTTGTACTGTGTCCCTTTTATTATCATCTCTTTTTCAGCTGCGAAACCGATTAGTCTTTTCCCGTTGTCGTTGCTGTCTTCATGTTTGCTATATTTTCCAGCAATTGTCTTATAAATTTCCTCTTTTCCTACCTGCGCATTGTAGTCTCCTACCAGCATTTTCACATCGTATTTCGGCATACTTTGATAAACACGTTCTATTTTTTATAGAATTCGTCCTTTATGTCATCTTCCTGTACCTCTGTGGGTGCATGTATATTCAGTATACAGAGGTTTCGTTTTTTCCATGTGCCGTGTGCTTAGATTATTAAAACCTTGGGGCGGACAAGGATTTGATCGTAATACATTTTGTTTGCCAGGACAATAATACTTAATCGGCTTATGCCTGTTAGATGTTTGTGAACCCATACAAATTAACGTTTCGCAAGACATTGCAGCTTGCATCTTCAGAGTGAATATAACATTGAACTCAAATTCGGGAAGCGAAGGTATTTAAACCTCTTTGAGCCAGTCGGGCAGAACGACGGAATTCTGGTTGGCTGTCACCGTTGCGCAAAGACGGATCCGGTGGAGCGTGATCGTCAAATCGATTATGCTTAGGAGGATAAACTACTGGAGTCCAAGCTTTACTGCGTCTAAAACCATCCTCCCTGTTTATGTTGTTAGGTTGTTTCTCAATCTCAATTGCTTCACGTATGATACGGGAAGTAATGAGGCACTCTGGCGAGTACCCGAGCATTGCCAAACTCCATCTTATGCCCAGTTAAACCAGTATGTTCAGCCACCGCAGATTTTGTGATGCGTTTATGTTTGCAATCACCTTTGTGCTCTCGCAATCTGAACTTTAACATCAATTTACGGAGAAACTATGGACCTAAGCCAAACGTGCTTCGGGACTTTCTAACATTTTGCACTTACACTCACCGCTTGAAATTATGTGATCTATTTCTGTAAAATCTTAATTCAGACTATATTTTCTATTGAGATCCCCGTAACACTTGTTTAATTTCCAAAAGTTCGTCTTGGTAAGAGCAAAGAGCAGTATATATTGTATAAATATACTACTCTTTGGTAAAGGGTTAGTTTTAAAAAGTACAGTTAAACAATATTTAATAGTTATACAGACAAAATTGTATAATTTGTTAAGCGTATTCGACGATCTCACGAATTCGATGTAACATGCATCGACAATTTGGAACATTCAAATTTGAGTAAAATTGAGGTTATGTTATTAAAACTTTGTTGTAAAAGTTTACGTTTAAGGAAATTAAAAATTACGAGGTAAAAAAGTTAACGTGTTTTGATATACAGCAACGAATATGTAACTAGGAAAGTGAATTTGAAATTACGTATAAAGAATTTACATTGCCTTTACGAGTTGGTTATAATAAACTCTTTATTTTCTAACAAACTTATATCAAAGAATTATTTTCTCCTTGAAATTTGATTTTCACCTCATATGAGTGAACCATCTGTCATAGGTAAGAAACACTAAAAAGTTCAGGGAAATAAATAAAAATGTGCCTTTAGACGAGGATACTAATCACTTTTTCTAGAAAATCTGCAATTGCCACAGTAACAATATAAGAATAAATAATAAGGAAGCAGAGAAATATGCAATTTATTCGTTAATACCTCAGTTCGAAAAGTTGATTATGTTTAGAATTGGTTCATTTAAATTTTTTTTACAAACAATCAATATTTTTTTATTTCCAGATTTTGTTGTATACCTTGTAGCGTCAGTCACAAATTTTACCAGCAACTATAACCCAAGAATACATACAAAAAAACGAGGTTTATAACAATGAAACACAATTTATAACAACACTAACCATTTTAATACTTTCGCACTGGAATAAATACTTTGTACATGCATCAAGCGGTTGCCTAAAAGCTAACTAATCTTGCAAACACAATAAATAGAAATACTGTTACTACACAGTCATTTAAGTACGTTCATACTGTGATACAAATTTTAATTATAGACTCTCTTTAAGGAACACTCGTTGAAATCTATGCTGACTTTCTTCTTAATAACCTAAGACCAGTGTTGTACATTATCTAGATAAAATAAAATATACACATTATCTACTATCAAAATTTTTAAAACAGATAATAAATTTAAATAGTGCTGATTTATAAAAAAATCACCTCAAATTTTTATTACTTGCCACTTGCTGTGGTTGATTTTTCTGTGTTCAGCAGTCCTTAGGTGTATGAGGATAATTTTATTATAAATAATATAGGCGTTTTTAGTTATTGCAGAGAACGATTGGCCTGCACACAGAAGAAGAAGAAGTTAATGCTTTTTCCCTAGATAATTGTTAAAATTTAACTAGAATTAATGTGCTACTTATCTTTATCTAGATAAAAAGCTTATATACAGGGTATCAATTTGAAAACGTACAATGTGATATGCCTCTGGAAGTAAAATAGGTACTGAACTTTTCTAGATAACGTTTCCTCAACATGGATGGGCAATCTTCATGACTCGTAAGGTAACTATCGCCGTTCAAACCCTTGGCTCTAGGTGCCCCAACAAAAGGGACCGCGGTGGTCGAGTGCGAGAACGCATTGGCCACTCGAGGTCACAGTAAATGCGGTTGCTCCGTTGGGGCGATCGAATCCCGACTGGGGCGACCGCATTTGCTTAGTTAAGTTTAGGGTGCATGTTGCATGAATGTTTAGTATGTAAGGGACGCCCGCACCCCCCTGAAGTAATGCGAAAGCGGTTCCGGGGGGGAACGGAAGTATGAATGTGAGAAAAAAAAAAGGTGCCCCAACAAAAAAATTTCAAATGTTAATACCTACTTTGTAATACCACATTGAAAAGCTCTTACACTATTCAATTGTAAAACATATTTTTTTCCTCGACTCGTTTCGGAAAAATAGAAGGGAGCAATTGCGACAAGAAATAGTTCGGGAGTGCAGAGCTATACCGCAACAAACACTTTCCAAAATGTTTGGAGAGAATTTGAGAGCAGATTTTACTATTACCTATAGCAGGGGTCTGCATCGGGTTCGAAGGAATCGAGCAACTTGAGTAACTAATAAGTGGTGGGTGGCGGACATCATGTCACACCTCTAAAAAAACTGTTTTCTGTGAGCTTAGCTATGAAATCAATTACGCTATCTTAACACCCAAATTCGCTCCTCTGGGAAGGGCATTGGAACTGTGGTGGCGAGGCTCCAGGTTTGTACCTTCCATTCAGTGTGCCAGCTAGCATGGTGGCAGTCACTACCCCTTCGGTGAGTACCTGCGAGCTATTGTGGTTGTGGTAGATAACGAAGGCCCCAGACAAAGACCCGAGTGATATAAATTCCTTGCGACCAATCACCAGTGTTGGGTAGTATCTAGATACTGGATCTAGATACTATTCAAGTATCTAGTATCTGTATCTAGATACGTTTATAAAATTGTATCTTGTATCTGTATCTAGATCCTATTAAGCGGTATCTTTTTCATTAAACAATAAAAGATCCTAGATACATTAAAGAATTATAATTTATTTTATGTAAGTTTTCGAATTTTATTAAAACATTTCTTCAATTTAAAATTTAGGACATTTTAGGACATTTAAATTTTAGGGTTTACTTTTAGCAGAAAAACCCAAATACGTCTTAAGATAGGTAATGGTAATAAGCATTCAAACATCCCCATTTTGAGGAGATAAGAACTGTAAGAAGCTTAAGATTTTAAGTATACATTTACCTATTGTGGCTATAGAAATTACAATAACCGCCCTTGCTGTTTTCGATATTGGGAATTTCCAAGCAAATCTCATAAGTAATAACCGAGCGGTAGGCTTATCTAAAGTCTTGACAAAACTTGAAGTTTTCTCAGTATAAATAAAAGTAGTGGACAAGTACAGAATCAATTCTTGTGCTACAATTAGAAGAATTAATGATAACGAAAGTGCTTTTTTTGGAAGTGCCAGCGATACTGGATGGCTATCCCAATAAAATGTTCTCTAGTAATTATTTTGTGTCTTATTATTATTATCGATTTGTTAACAACCCTAAATTCCGTCAGATTTTCTTTAAAAATAATATTATCATGGTTTATGCGCGGTTCCATTTCTGGAAGTGTAATTTTTTAAAGTAGATATCTAATTTGTATCTAAGAAGGATCTAGATACATTTTAAAGTATCTTGTATCTGTATCTAGATACACGTAGTAAAATGTATCTTGTATCTGTAACTAGATACACTTTTTTAGAAGTACCTGTATCTGGATCTAGATACAAAAAAAAGTATCTTACCCAACACTGCCAATCACCCTCCTGCCGGAATTAGGAAAACTTCTTGAAAGAGTAATTAAAAATAAAATTATTGAGCATTTCACAGAAAACAATCTACACCACAATTCCCAGTACGATTTCCGTGCAGGTAGAAGCACCGAAGGTGCGATAACAAGCTTGATCAGGGAAATAGAAGAATCAGACAAGAAACACGTGCTGGTCCTATTGGAGACATAAGCGAGGTCTTCGACAGCTCTAGCGGCCCACTACATTCGCAAATCTCCACGACAAAGAAGTCCCCTATAAACTAACAGAAATCCTAAAAGACTACCTGCGATATAGAAAAATACAATATTCTACCCTCTCCCGCTTCTGGGGAAGGAAATAATTGGAACGCCTTCTCGCAGACTAACAACTGACGTCCTCCATCAGATTAGACGGTTGACCTGCGAAAACATCTTCACAAAATCGGTGTATACAGAGGAGACACGCTCTGAAGATTATGTGAAGAAGAGGACGAAACAGCCTCACATATAATCTTCGACTGTCCAGCACTATACCGCAAGAGATAGCAACTATTCGGGGGAACACTTCGTGAAACAATCTTCACACATGAAAATCTCGTAAAAAATATCCTGTAACTCGTTGAGGGCGCAGATCTACTTTGAAAGAATCGGGGGCGCACAAAAGACCATAGAGTCGAAGTGCAAACTGGGCTAATTAACCCACTCAAATCCCTGCAGACAATCAATCAATTATCCTCTCCCGGAAAGCCGAGAAGGAATTATCCAGAGGCTACCTACAGGGGTTCATTCTGGGGCCGCTTTTGTGGAATCTCACAATGGGCACCCTGCTGGAAAACCAGGATGAAAATGGTAGACTGACAGCATATGCTGACGACGTAGTCCGTAGTCGTCACTGCGGAAAAGCACAGAGAACTAGAGAGAAAGACGGCAGTGGTAATTGGAAGACTAGAAGATTGGACAAGCAAAAATAAGCTCAAAGTATCGGCTGCCACAACAGCATACATGACTTGTACAAGCAATCTGCAAAGAGCACCAACCGTCAAAATAAACTATCAGAATATCAGAAGGGTCGCCTTCACGAAACATTTACGCATCTACATAGACAACAAACTAAATTTTGATAAACACATATCGGAAATGGTGCGGAAATCTAAGATAACCATGCGCCGCCTGAGGAAGCATGTATGCAGGAAATGGGGCACTCCATAAGAACCATATATAAATGTGCCACAATTCCAAAATTAGCGTATACGGGGTATCTATCTGGGGACCTAGAGTGACCAAAGCAAGAAACAGAAGAAAACTTTACGCAACTTGCTGCAAAACGATAACAGGTGCATACGTCTCAACATCCAAAATGGCAGCACGGG
Organism: Limonius californicus; assembly: GCA_014611495.1. NCBI lineage: Eukaryota > Metazoa > Arthropoda > Insecta > Coleoptera > Elateridae > Limonius > Limonius californicus. The sequence continues at coordinate 10,918 of JABXWE010053639.1, forward strand.
TTCTGGCCGGGGAACCTCCCATTCATCTGGTACCACAAGAACTAGCGCTAAACAAATTAAAAACAAGAGAAACGACAGACCACCTAGGACACGAAATCAGCAAGTATGAATTCTCCAGGAGACTACATGAGAAAAAACACCTTCGAGAGATCACCATCAAAAAGTGGCAAGAAGAATGGGAAAAATATATTAAAGGGGAAACAACCTACCAGTTTTTCCCAGGAGTTGAACTCAGACACGAAAATCCTTCGCATTACCACCCAAAACTGTGAGTTTTCTCACTGGGCACGGTGAGCCTAAACAACGCCTGCGGACAATATAGGAAAGCGTCAGACATCAGGCTACGACCACTGTCCAAACCAGACCGGCGTCCCCCAGCACCGGCTCTTCGGGACGGACTGGCCCGTGCCGAACTGGCCACATCTCAGCTCATGATTGCGGAGCTACTAGGGATTTTGATTCTAGATCCGAGGGGTAAACCACCCTGCGAAATACTGTCACAAATTTGCGAAATCACGGGAAATCACGCGAAATCACGCGAAAACGCGAAATCAAGCGCAATCATGGGAAATCTTGCGCAATCACGTGAAATCACGCGAAATCTTGCGCAATCATGCACAATCACGAGCAAAATAGTGAAATTTTCCGGTACTAAAGTCAAATAAATGTTCGCGTTTGCGAACTTTGCGATGCTAAAAATATTAGGTAGCAATTTTTAGAATTCCAAACTTTTATTTTTTACATTTCAAAATTTTGCCTAAACGTTTCATAGTATCTTAAATGCATGACAACCAGACGGTTCATTAAAATCAGCCGTTGGGCGAGTGTTGTGCGGTGGGGTTGCGACTAGGGGTGTTCGATATCAGAAACTAGGTATCGAATAACGAATAAAATCAAATATCGAATATTATTCGATATATCGAAATCCGAATAATTCGAATAAGTTATTCGGATTATTCGAATAATTTATTCGAATTATTCGAATAAGTTATTCGAATAATTCGAATTAGTTATTCGAATTATTCGAATAAGTTATTCGAATTATTCGAATAAGTAATTCGAATAA
>JABXWE010053640.1:0-26320 GCA_014611495.1 Limonius californicus
GGATAAAGTGGTACTTTATATGCTTCATAAGTGTGGATAAATCTCCAATTATAATGTGATTGTGGATAAAATTATATTATATTCCATTTTTAGTGCATTTAGGCCATCATAATTACTCCATGGGGTACTATTTAATGTACTAACACAACATTTTTTTGATATTATCAGATAGTAAGGCGGGAAGAGAGAAAAAATATTTATATTCTGTTTACTATTTTAGAAAATTTGATAAAAAACATAAATTTTTGATATGATGGGACTGTAGGGCAGGGAGGAACAAAAAATATGTATGTTCTGTTTATTATTTCAGAAAGTTTATAATTATAATTATAATTAAAAGTCTCAACGCTTACCACATTAAGGTAATGTGCTTCACGAGCAAATATTCAGTCAATCTGCTTTACTGCTTTTTACGTATTAATGTCGTTAGATATTAATTTTTTATATGCATCTGCAGCCCCCTGGGTGCAAGCCGCAGTGGCAGATACAGGCATAGGTATTCCATATGTATTCCAAATTGCAATAATTGGGTTTAATTGCAGTAATTCAGATATTGATATCTATGACATTCTGTCAGTATTTAGGTAAATTTTGTAAGAAACATTAATGTTACCTACTTTAGTTTCTTCGCTATGGTTTTCTAGATTTTTTTTAATCACAGAAGTTTGACTACCGATACCGAATCAAATAATAGATAGATAAAAATAATTCATAGATGTACGTTTGTGGAGTTTCAGATAATATCACTTTATTTAACACAAAATTCTATTTTCAGATAAGAAAGTCGCAGTGCTTCGTATTGACATTAATTTCTATTGTAATTTATAGATATAGTGGGTGCTACTGGGTAGGCGAGGGTGCTTTTCTAAGGTTTTCGTCGCACACCCACTTTCATCCCAAATATAATTGACATTCAACACTGTAATATTCAATTACAAGTTTGCTATAAGGTACGTAACAGTACTTCCGTACCTACACGAATAGTGAGAGTGTTGATGAAAGCTGTCATGCATAATTACATCACTTTCGTTTGTTAGCGTTATGAAGTTTTTAACACTGTAACACCTTGCACATTTACGAGTTACAAAATAAGTTCGGAATTAAATGGCTGTGGGTTTATATTTCATAACAGCACGGTCTCACTCCCAAAGCGCCGGGGTGTCATGTTACCCCTCGGAGAAGCTTTCCAGGCACAGAGTGGCCATTTACATAAAGAGGTTATTGTATTATATCTATCGGCTGAAAGTGCGAATTTAAAGCGAAATTGCACTTATACGAGTAGTAGGGGGAATGTGAAACAGTAAAGCTCGCAAGTCAAACTACGTATACAGAAAACAAGTTATATACATAAAGGTTGTTTCTGAATCAACAATTAGTTGTGATAAATTTCAAATTGTACTTCAGAAGCTGCTATGTATATAGCAAAAATGTAAAACATTTATATACCATAGCTATGCTATTGAAAACAGCAAACAAATTGTACATTAGACCCGTATTAGTGTGAATAGTAAAAATTTCTTAATATTATTGCTGTTTACTGTAGCGGGGTTGCAGATAGGGGACACCCTGTATCGTTAGAAAGTATATCATAAATAAAGTATTAGGGCATATGTATATTAATACCTGCATTTTTGTAAAATTTTCCTGATTTGCAGAGAGTAACATACGAATAATATTGAAATACAGCCCAATCCAGTGAGAACAAACGTTTATGAAATAGATATTTCGATTTGTATTGTTTACTTTATTGTATTTTCAGCTTACAGGAAAAGTTTCAATATTTTTATCATTTCTAGCCTGCGTGATTCAGAAAATATAGTCGAATTTGCCCACAAGACCAGTTGTCCGGTGTATTTTCTTTTATTAACAAGTAGTTTCGAATTATGTCAAACGCATGCCTAATTGTAGAATCAAAAAATTTTTCTACTACCATTTCCAATTCTTCGGATTCTTGCGTGCCATTTTCATCATCCGTTCCATGACTACCGTATCCCATTTTATCAAGAATTGTTGGGTAGGGATTTGGACATTTTGCGAGTGGCGATTGGAAATGAAAAGAGCAACTACCAACTTTTTTCAAAACGTATTATTCACTGCCGAGTAGACCTTCGCCCAAAGTGGGAGCCCAAACCGATATAATACTCATAATTATGTGATAGAAAATCCAAGAATTGTAAGACCAGGAGATGGACACCAACAACGGACTGTAAATGTTTGAGGGGATATTGTAGGCAATTTTATGATTGCACCTCATTTTTTTAATAGACATATAAATGGTGAATAATATTTGTATTTCTTGCAAAAGAATTGGCCTCAACTCCTGCAAAACGTCCGTTCAAATCTAATGGAAAATATGCAGTCCCAGCACGACGGTGCTCCAGCTCATTTTGCACTAGTGACGCGACTGTTCTTGAATCAAGAGTTCGGGAAGAGGTGTATAGTCCGCAGCGGTCGCATCAATTGACCATCTAGATCCTCACACTTGTGAGAAAGTATTTTCTTGCCTATGGGGGTCATATAATAAGTATATATTGCGTACCAGATCCCTGCAATTCCAGCGGAAGCTGTTGCGAGCAGTAAATATGTCGTTTTTGAAGACTAAACGTGTGTGTTGAACAAAACAGAGGTCACATTGATCATTTGTTATAAATGAATACTTGGATTGAATTATATCTATGTTATTATGTCAAAATCATGGCTACTAGAATAAATAGTCATAAAAAGTTCAATAGTTCAACGGTTTATAACTTTTTCATTATAAAAATTTTTCTGATAATATTGATTTTAGGTATCGAACAATATTTCTAGTAATTCTGGAGAATTAGCGTGAAAACTCAAAAATATAATGATGCAAGTGTACGATTTGTACCGTGTACTAGTTTAAATAATCTTGGCAACGCCTCATTCAAAATCAAAAAGCAACAATCGTAGGATAGATAATTTTACGCTGAATTCAAAAATATAAAAGTATGCATGGTGTTCTATTCAAACAATAATACCTTGAAGATGCTCCGCTGTAGCCCATCACCCTGTACATTTAAAAATATTTTTATAAAGTGCACATTTTGGCACTCCACCACGTAAAAAAAAAGAAAAACTCCTTAATCATTTTACTAATACCAATATTGGACTTTGACTCTCTAATGAGCAACTTTTTTGTTTCCACATACTTATCTGGGATATTTTGAAAAAATATATTCCAAATTCAGCACCCAAAAGTGTTAGTGAGACACGATGGGGAAGCAAAATTAAAGCTATAAGACTGTTACGCCTATGTGAAAAACATAACTGAAAGTTTAACTGCACTAATAATTGATCCTGATGAAACGCAAAATAATAAAGACCAAGTCTTAGGAATCCTACAGGAAGAAGAGGCCGATAATAACGTAACAGGAGAAGCCACACTCTTGGAAGTATGAGAGTCACTGAAACAGCTAATACACAACAAAGCGCCTGGGGCAGACGGTATACCGACAGAATTGTTACAAGCCGGAGGCGAATATCTAGAAAAAGTAATACTCAAGTTATTTGTAGAAATATGGAAGACAGAAACACTCCCCAGGGAGTGGAAAGTTGGAATCATGTGCACCATCCACAAAAAGGCAGTAAACTAGAGTGCTCCAACTACAGGGGAATAACTATGCTAGTAGTCATGTATAAGGCATTCAACCATATCATACATAAACGATTAACCCCAGAATTAATCACAGAAAATTTTCTAGGGGAGTATCAAGCCGGCTTTAGAAGCAATAGATCCACCACCTATCAGATATTTACGCTATTTACGTTGGGAGTTTAATCAGATATATATTGACTATAAAAGAGCATATGACTCAGTTAAACAGAAGAAAATATGGAAACAATGCAACACTTTTGAATTCCACCAAAGCTAGGGAGGATCATCAGAACAACGATTGAAGGGACCAAAAGTCCGTGCAGAATAGGTAATCAGTTATCAGAGGAGTTTGAAATCAGAAAAGGGGTCAAACAAGAAGATGTCATATCGCCACTAATTTTCAACCTCGTTCTAGAAAAGGCCATACGGCAAATAAGAACAAGTCCGGGAGGTACAATATATAGCCCCCAGTTGCAAATGATAGCATACGCGGACGATGTCGTCGTAATTGGCAGGAGAACGGAAATGATACAGAATGCATTTATGGAATTAGAAAGAACTGGATAACTCCTAGTAAGTAATTAAATACATGATCACAGGACGCAGGGCTCTCCAACAAAGAGATGATCGAGTATAAGTAGGGAACGAAAGCCTCGAGAATAGACGAGTATCTACAAGTTCCTAGGATCGTACATAAACGAAAATAACAGCAGAGACGATGACGTAAAACACAGGCTAATGGCAGGCAACAGACCTATGTCCGCCATAGATGGACTTCTACGATCAAATCTCTTGAACCGAAAATGTAAAGTGAGATTATATAAAACGCTGATTCGACCGGTAATAGGTATGCTATGGCGGCGAAGCTTGGACACTCAGCAAAAGCAACGAGGAATTACTTAGTGGATTCGAGAGGAAAGTATTAAGACGAATCTATGGACCGAAGTACGATGATATCTTGGGATGGTGGAGACAGCTAATGAACTTTGAAATTAGAGAAATCCAAGAAGGACTGCAACTATCAGGGTACATAAAGGCACAAGGAGTGAGCTGGCTAGCCCATGTCTGGAGAATGCCCATGGAAAGGGTAGTCAGGAGAACGGCAACCCAAATACCAAAAGGACGCAGACCACCAGGACGGCCGCGTGGAAGGTGGATGGACGACGTCAAGGAGGATTTAAAAATGTTCAAAGTGCGGAGAAGAACTCATGAATGTTTCAATATGTTCGTCAGTGATACGGTTTCAGAATCCGAGAAAATTAACATACCGGAATTTCCGATTATTCACCAAATAAAAAAGCCACGATAATTTTCCTACAGTTCCTAAATGGCAATTAAAAAATGTTTTATTTTACCATTTTAGCTCATATAAGCAATTCTGGAGTTGGACTACATAACACAAACATGTACATTTTTTATACTGTAGGAATTATGATTTTATTAATTTTATCGATATGTTGCGACACACTTTTTGGAGTAGTGTATTTGAAACGCAATTAAAACAGACTAATAAAATAAATAAAAACATATAAATCTTTTGTCAGTCAATTATATTTTCTGATTGATTTTATAATTAAAAAATTGGTTCAAAATATGTTATTGGTAAATTTTGTAACAAAATTCTATTACTCCTTTTTGAAACTATGCTGAAGTAGTTAAATAGGTCAATATTCTCTTTCTTAATCATTTTTAATTGTCCTAAGTTTCTGATTTTATAGTTTATATGACATTTAGGGTACTGTCACATTACGTTTTAAAAGTTCCTAAGTGATTAATTTGGAATAAGCAACCACCAAAAGCAATAAGAACATTTCCAAAATTCTTTACAACTAAAAATCTAAATATCTCAAAACTTAAAACATGACATACAGTTTCTGCATGAAACCCTTCATTTTCAATACACATTACCAAAATTCTTTTGCATTTTCTCAAGCGAAAACAATTTCAAAAAGTTTTCAGTTATGAACATTCTTCCTATCTTCCTATTTTGCTCTAAACTTATCAAGGAAGAAAGTTTATGTTTGCTTATGTTCAATTTTACATGAAATTTCTCTGTGTTTCATAAAACAATTCTACATCCCACATAAAAATTAATAATTAGAAATTTACTTAACCAAACCCCTAACCTGAAAATGCAAGTTTTGTGCGAAGTGTATTTTATTGCACTATTTTTTAGGCGTAAGTAGGCGTAAGTAAATCGCTTTACTTTATCATACAATCCAAAAATTATAATATTTTTCTTTGTTTGCGGTATTTTATATAACATTTATTCTCTTAAAGCCAATTAACTCGCAAAAATCTACATAAACTATTACTTTTTACTGTTGCAGTGCGAAACTATTTTGAAACATTAAGGCAAATGCGAGTTGGTATTAGATTTACTAAAACTATAAGCATACAGACTTGTATACCTCCTCCGTTAACGATCAAACACATTGACGTAGTCGAGCTACACACTACGCGTGTATAATCAAGCCCGTCGCATCAAAATTCCTGTTTCATGCTACGGTAGTTATGGCAACCAAAATCAACCAATGCTACAGCGCAGATCAGTTGCGAATGTCACTTTTATCCCCCCTCTTATCGAGCACATGGGGGGGTGGGAGTTGTGGGCGCGGCCTAGCTTCCATAGTAGCAGATGCTTCAAACTGTCACTACGGATAAAGCTTCCCTATTATATAAATTCCTTTCGGAGCTTTTACAGCTCATCCTTGTCTTCGGCGTTTCAGTGCCTTGCGACGACAAAGGAGAGCGAACTTGATGTGTGCATTTTTTGCAGATGGACCGGCATGAATGAAATGCTTTTATTGTTCGCCCTCTGAACAAATATTAGCTTTGTTTGTCAGCTTTTGAAAATTGTTAAGTTTAGAAGGTCGATAAAGAGATGTAATGAGGTTTTTATTCTAAAAGCATTCTAGCTAGCTTCGGCCATTATGGAAAATTTAATAAAGTTCAGCCAAGACCTCGAAATCGCATAAAAATTGAAGAAAATTGACGTCAAAGCATTCTAAAATGTTTTTCTGATAGGGAAATACAGGATTTAAAATTCGCTATATAGAAAAATATATCTGGAATCATCTGATTTGTCCCAATTACGATAAAATTTTAAGAAACTTTGTTTTATGCACAGAAACAATGAATTAAACAGATTGTCTTATCACAATTCTAGTGACTTATTACACTATCTAAAGCAGTTTTACTAATAATAAAGGAGACTGAAAGCTCAATTATAACCATTCATTTTATTTAGCCCATATGATTGCATTTTATTTCGTTCATTGTATAATTTTCTGATTTAAATGAAACCACTTTTAAACATTGTTTGTTGTCTAATCACGTACCAGAAGCAAACCTATGCGTGGTAAAGCTTTAGCTAGTGACTAACTACTAAATTGTCGTGAATTTGTTTAATTCTAGTGATTCTTGCGGCAAAAAATCTACACAGTTGCAAGTATATCTCGCAGGAAATCGTGTGAAATTATATACAACAGTAGGATCAATAAAGGAAAACCTGAAGTTAGTGTTATCTCTTTTTAGAATAAATAATATCAATTTTGCCCTGATTTAGACAATTTTCCAAATTAAAATACAAATTCTTGTGTAGTTACAGTATATAATTTGAATTTCACGGTTTTGTTTTATCACCCACAAGTTATCGGTTCACAAAGATTTGCATTTCCAGCCCACTTCAAAACGAATTCTAAGTGTTTTTATACCTCGATACAACCAACTAATCAATTTAATTTAATTTCAAGTAAAGTAGATTCCGCCAATTTTAAAAAGTTGCAACAAAGCTACCCAACAACAGAAAATTTGCAACTGTACCTATAGCAAGCTACATAGGTAGGTTGCCTAAACTTGGTTAAATTTTAATTTTAAGCAAAAATTCGAAATCTGTTTGTATTATCTGATCTGTTGATTGGGTTTTAATGAAAGTTAAATCGTCTTAATGTTGCTTGAAACAAACTACAACAGGAAATGTAAAACTGTTACAAATTAGTTGCAACGCTAAATTAGGGAAGCTAAAATTTAAAAAGAATTTAAAATTTAGATTTAGTAGATAGATAGATAGTATATGAAACTTAGGAGTGCAATGAGAAAGGGTCGAAAGAATAATAGGTAAGGTTAACGAAAATAACGTATTGCTTATTAAGATCACACATTGATAATAATTTTTATGGTGTTATAGTTTATAAAATGCAGCACGAATAGTTTTTAGCATTATGGGGGATACGTTAAAATGTAATTTCATATAACTTTTTGGTGTACAGTTGTCAATCAGAAAATTCTTGCTTCTGCAGCAGATTGCTTAGATATGTAAATGAGATTTACTTATTTTAATTTATCGACTTTTTTCGTTATCTATGTGTTTCTATATATTAAAAGCAAATCATCTTAACAGCCTATTGACCATTTATTTAGTTATAACCGATGGATGTTGTTCTTAATTTATAGATTGTGTCCCAGAAATATCTCAATCACAAATATGAGTAAATATTGGAAATCCTTAGAATTAGTGAAGATTAGCCGTTGTAAGTGTAATAGCACATTGAAGTAAATTATAGTACATTTTGCTTAACTTATATTTGTGTAATTATCTTATATTCCCGTTAGAAAAATTGTGTTGAAATCACTACCAGTATTTCTATATTACAACGCACTATCAAATCATTAAAAGGATAAATTTGCACTCTGCTCAAAAATCATCTTGGGGAATATTTCATCCCCTAAAATACACTTGCATCCCCCGACAAACCAAAAATAGTCTTCTTCTCAGCCTCTTCAGAAAAATTGTGTTAAAATCACTATCAAAGTATTCATCATTACAATGCACTATTAAACCGCTAAAAAATACAAATTTACAGATTTGCTTAGAATCCATCCTGACGAATATTTCATGTTTTAAAATGCACTTGCATCCCCCGGCAAACCAAAACTACTTTTTTCCCACTATTTTCAGAAAAACTGTGTTAAAATCACCACCCAAGTATTTATCTATTACAGGACACTACCAAACAATTAAAAAGTAAAAATTTACATTTTGCTCGGAAAACACCCCATCTCTTAAAATGCACTTCGTACAATTTAAAACCAAAAAATTTGTAGAAACGTTATTCTTCACATCCTATTAAGGACGATATGTTAAACTAGCCCATGGTTATCTTCTTCCTTGAAATAAACTTGCAACTGTTCAGCACATTTCATCTCTTAAAATACACTTGCATCCCCGGCAAACTAAAAACACTTTTTTTGTCACTATTTTCAGAAAAACTGTATTAAAATCACTACCCAAGTATTTATCTATTACAGGACACTAGCAAACAATTAAAAAGTAAAAATTTACATTTTGCTTGGAAAATCTCTTAAAATGCACTTCGTGCAATTTAAAAACAAAAAATTTGTAGAAACGTTATTCTTCGCATCCTATTAAGGACGATATGTTAAACTACCCCATGGTTATCTTCTTCCTTAAAATAAACTTGCAACTGTTCAGCACATTTCATCTCTTAAAATACACTTGCATCCCCGGCAAACTAAAAACACTATTTTTCTCACTATTTTCAGAAAAACTGTATTAAAATCACTACCCAAGTATTTATCTGCTAACAACCCATGTTTCTACGGATAAACAGTCTCATACGAAAAAGCGTAATTGTGGCAGCTTTAAAACAAATAGTCATGTCGATGTGTGACACGTTCAAAATCACTAATGTGATTGGAACTATCCCAGATAGGCAAAATTCTTAGTTAGGGTGTACAATGGGCTAAATATGGCTTGAGTGCAGAGAGATGTTTGGAAAAACGGCGTTCTAGATCTCGTCCAATCAAACAACAACAACCAAATAAAAAGTGAAAATTCACACTCTGTTCGGCAATCACCGTGAAGAGTATTTCATTAAATGCACTTGCATAACCCGGCAAAGTAAAAATACTATTTTTTTCATCACTATCAAAGTACTTATCCATTACAACGCATTGTCAAACCCATTAAAAAGTAAAACTTTGCACTTTGCTCAGAAATTATCCTGGTGAATATTTCGTCTCTTAACATACACTTGCATCCCCAGCACACAACAAATACTATGTATTTCACCATTTTCAGAAAAATTTTATTAAAATCACTACCAAAGTGTGTATTTATTACAACGCACTATTAAACCACTAAAAAGAAAAAAGGTACACTCTGCTCAAAAACCATCCTGACGATTATTTCATTTCTTAAAACGCATTTGCATCCCCTCGCAAACCAAAAATACAATTTTTCTCACCATTTTCAAAAAAATTGTGTTAAAATCGCTTATCAAAGTATTTATCTATTACAACGCACTACCAAAAAAATAAAATGTAAAAATTTTCACTTAACTCGGAAACCATCCCATCTCTTAAAATGCACAATAAAAAAATTGTAGTAAGTCATTCTTCGCATCCTATTAAGGATGATATGTTAAACTACCCCATTGTTATCTTCTTCCTTGAAATAAACTTGTCCCACAAAAAAAGCAAATCAAAGATAATCAAAAATACGCTGTAATTCTATTAAAAAAATGTTTTCCTCCATAGCCAAAAATTCTTCGCTTTAGATGTACATCTAAACTTTAAGTATAGATATTCTTTTTTAGAGATATTGTAAAAGATAACGTAAGGGCAGCCCACAGGTTCAGCTAGCAGATATTATTGATGTGTTAAATTAGAAAGATGTAAGTAATTCACAAATAAAGCGATACAAATGACAAACCGAGAAGAGAAACTAAAGTACGCATATGTGTATTACCATTACCATTTCTTATTAGTTACTGGTTCTATAAATGGGTCTGGTTTGATATGACTGACATTTACTAGCAAATTTCACATTTTCTAAATAATGCGAAATAAAAAATGTAGTCACCTTGCAAACCACAAACCGCAAATGAAATGAAATCAGCGTGCTTGTAATTTGATATACAAGCAACTGCGCAACGACAGCATTAGACCATTGTAATTGTTGCTTGGAATGTGTAAGGGATGTAAAAGCGTTCGTAACCACTCAACTGGTCCAGTGGATTTGAAATCTCTGCGTTTGGTAACTCGATATCCAAAACGCAACCCTTTGGGTTTTATGAGAAAAATGTAGTTTTTATAAAATGTGTAAAAAAACCAGTAAAAGGGAAAATAATGCGACTAATCACACGCTATTGAATAAGACAGTGTAAATATCTTGTTTTATATATGGGTTTTTTATACCTTCGTGTGTAACTTTATACTAGATTTGCTCCACATTTTAGTTTCCGTTTTTATACGTAAACAGAATGCAACAACTTTCGCTCGTGTGTCTTTTTTAAAATAATATAAAATGTATAATGTGTATATGTGATTCATTTCGGTACAAAATTCATAATTTTGTTATTTAGTGATTTTTGAGAAACCCTTATACACATCAATTAAAAAAAAAACACCTTCTTTTTATCGGCTTTTGTGTCTGCGCGATGACGTAATAATTCATTCTTAAAACGGCTACCCTATTTTTCCCCTTACTTTGCTAGACCTCCTCATATGGTAAAATATAAAAATTTATTTGAGAAAACTGCACAAAGTGCAGCAGTTTCTTGATATATTCCCTGATAGATGGTTAGGGCAGCCAGGACCTTTTGAATGGCCTGTGCAATTACCTGATTTAACGCCACTAAATTTCTTTCTATGGGTCATGCGTAATCGCGAGTTTACGTAAGTAGGACAAACAATGTACACGATTTAAAGCGTTGAATTTGTTTATAAATGGAAAATATCATCCCGGAAATTATTACAAAGAGTTTTACATACGTGCTGGTAAATGCCAACTGGTTAATGGTGGACAATTAGAAAATTTCAGCTAGGTAATTTTTTTTAATATTCTTAGTTTTATAAAAACGTCTATGAAAATAGGGCAAAAGTGCGGTTTCCATTTAAAACAATGAAAAATGACGTAATAGCGTAGAAACAAAAGCCAATAGAAAAAAAATTACGCTATGAAATGTGTTTTTAAAAAATAAAATTGCGGTGTTTCGGGTTTTCCCCAATAAACAATAAACATCAAAATTATGAATTTTGTGCCGAACTTCCAACACTGCGGTGTATAAATAAGATTTCATTTAACTACAAGTAAAGAGTTATACAGATTTCTCACGACTTTCTGAAACGGGAACTTCTTGAGAATATACTAAAGGGTTAGGGTTAGGTTTGGCGAGATTTTAGTCGTTTATGTATAATTCAGGTACCTATAAGAAATCCCACAAGCTGTACTATAACATTTGATAGGGGTTGCAAATCCCATTTTTGGGCAAATTACGGTTTTTGTGTAAAAACGGGTTAAACTAGGGTCAACTTTAATAAAGTAAAATTCAAGAATTATGACCTTTTTCTTGCTTCCAGTTGCCCTTTGAATAATTCTCAGGGCGTAAAGGGGTATTCGAGGTTAACCCTTTTGCAACCCTTCGTATAAAGTCAATAAAAGTTTATTTCGTAAAGTAACCAAAATTTCAAGTTTCTCACATTAATACCTATTATAAAATGTGTACGGAAATATATAAATTTCTAATTCTCACAAGAAATCAATGCACCTGCTAGCTTTCGCGGTAGTTACAACTGCTAAAAGGGTTTGTAATATGAAGCAAACTTACATAAAAATGTGTAGTACATATGTTGTATGTAATAATAAAAATAAAGTATAGGTATGTATATTAGCTGAATAATAACAATGAGCACATTATTTAATAAATAATAAACTAACGACATTAGCAGTAGCGCATGAAGAATATGTACCTACTGTTGAATATACAGTCAGTTGTAATAATAAAAATTAAAATGAAACAATTAATATGTGTTACAAAATTTTCTAAATCTATGTTCCAAGATCTGTAAAGCAGTACATTTTTTGTAAATTCAATGCAATTTGTAATTTCAAGGGCCTGTGTACAAGCAAAATTTAAATTTCAAATGGGCATTTGAACAAATTCTAATACTACAATTAATAATTAGCGGTTGAGATCTTGCTTTTAATAAATATACTTAAAAGTCTCCTTGTAACATATATACAGGGTTGCGCAAATGTATTACACCAAGGTGCTTCTGTAAAACCCGAGCAACTATAATCCTGAAATGTTGTGGAAAGATATATGAAATTAATAGGTAGGTATTCTTTACAGTGGAACCTCGATGGGGCAGTACGAACAATTAGTCGACGTCACAGTGAAATGCGGCTCGATCGGCCGCGAGATCAAACCCCGGCTGAGGCAGCGACCGTATTTCATTTAGTTAAATTTAGGGTGCATGCTGCATGAATGGTTAGTATGTAAGGGACGCCCGCACCCTCTTAAGTAATGCGGAAGCGGTTCGGAGGGGGGGGGGTCTGTAGTGTGAATGAGAAAAACAGGTATTATTTACACAATTAAAAAATATTAATGCAGATTATTTCAATGAAAACCGGCATTTAGTGTTTTTCTAATGGTAGCTTATGCAACTGTATATATTTATTGTAGCTATACAGGGTGGGCCAGCGAAGTTGTTCCCCCTTAAAACTGGTTGACGCAACCCAACGTACTTGTATCACAGCAACTAGGACCATTGCATTACTTACTGTATAGAAATAGAACTATCCGCAAAGATGGCCCCTTTTGGGCAACAGTACACACCAACCTAGCTTTACCTCACACCACCTGCTTAAACAGTATTACCAACGATAATGATCATAGAAATAAAACTTGGTTGGTTTCTGTCAAGTTAACCTCTTAGTATATTAATTAACAGTTTTACCAATAGTAATTATAACTATTAGTATTTAACAAGAGAAATGCACATTCGTGCATAGTAAAAACCAAACAAGCGAAAAACAATAAAATATAAATACCAAAGTTTTATTTAATTCAGTAAATGATCAGATTTGCCTCCTTCCACTGCCACACGTCTCAATTATTCTATATTGTAAAGAAAAAGCCTAGGAGAGTGTTTAATATAGAAACTTCTTGGAGGCCATGAATGCACAGCTTCTTTTCCGATCCAGTTTACTACAAATACATTATTTACGTAATTTCTAACAAATCCAACTGTAGTGGCTACAGCCATTATGGTGGCACTAAAGTTTTTTATTTAATACATTTTGAAAATGGGTAACACATATTCAGTGCGGATTCTATTGTGCATAATAGTGCGAGTTATGTGTATTCATTTCACCATTGTTTGAGAATTTTGCCTCATCGCTTATGAACATTCAATTTAAAAAAGATGGATTCAAAAGAACTTGATTGTGAAAGAAATTACAAAACATTTGCTTTCAGAATTCTTCTAACAGAAATTCTACTAACACCCCCATTCACTGACTCTAACACTGCTACTTCATTTTTCACGTTCTTAATCGTTCTGGGCCAACATATTCTGGAAATAACAAATTTATCTTCGTTTCTTAAAGCAGTTTCAAGGTATTTAAATATTTTTTCCAGACGGTGGTCTTCAAGCTGGCTAGCGCCTGATATAAATAGCGGGTTGCAGCCGCATTTCCGCAGCTTTCGCCAAAAATGAGCAAGAAATCTATTACCTCGTTATTTGGAAACATATTGCTTAAAATGTAAGTAAATTGCAAGGACGTCGTAGAGAGCGGATATGGCTAGCGCACGCTGTTGTGTATCTACTTAGGAACATCAAGTAAAGTTGTGTAGTCAGTGGCGCCACATAAAAATTTCGCAGGTTTATTAAAACTCACTTTAATTAGTATTTTTTTTACTGAATTACATATCAGACAATCTAGTTAAAAATATCAGAAGGGATAGATGTGGCCAGTGGCGTTACATAGGGATTTCGTAAGGTTGTTAAAACTTGGTAGTTCTACCTAATGTTAGACATTTTAATATTATAATTATTGTCATAGGGTAAGTAACTAACTTGTTGCTTTTTCTACATAAAATTTCAGATAGCGCTAAAGGTATATTAGCCTAAGATTCAATGTTTTCTTGTGTTAAATATCATCTCTTTTTTTAAACTTGCAACCTTAGAACATAATTTTGAAATGTGTCTCTTATTTTGGTATTTATACTAAGCAGTTAGATTAATCTTCTTGCTTTTTAGAATAGCCCCTATCAAGCCTCCTCAAGATTTTAATTTTCGATCAATTAAAACCATTAACAATATGTATCTTTTTATTTTAATAGTAAATAATTTACTGATCTATCATAATAGTTGGGTATTTAAAAGATGTTAAATGTATACTACCTATTGTAGGTATCATGAAAATTCCCGGAAATATGTTTGGAATGGTAGTGGAAAACTAAGAAAGTGTTTATTACAATCGATACACTGCTAAATATAATTAATTGCAGTAGGATTGAGAATCAAGTTATCTTGTAAAGTATCAATCATCAATCATTGCTATGTGGTTGCAAAATTACAAACAATATATTTGAATAAATAAATAACAAACAAACTAGTAAATAAGCAGGAAATAAATTCAACCGCCTAAGATACATATTACACACAGTAGAATAAACTAGCGGTGATACGCCACTGATGCATCGACACATAACGCATAGCATTACAAAAAAATTGGTTTTCATTGTAATTCGTAGATTCTTAAAGAATAACTACTACACTAAAGGGCAGTAGAACGTGCAGAAGGTTCAACGAATTAAATCCAAATCTGCCACCTATGTGTGAAAAGAAATTCAGAAAAATTGAGGCAAATTTTGTAGAGTTTGGCACTTTTAAAGCCACAAAAATAAAACCCAGTCCAGTTACTGGAAACGAAATGACTGTCCTAGCATATTTCCAAGTATATCCAGATGTATCCATTTACACCGCAGTACATGACATAGGTATTCCTTATAGCTCTATAGAAAGAATTTTGTGGAAGCATTTTATGCACGACTATAAGTTTACTACGGTACAAGCTCTGCATCCAGAAGATCCTGGTAATAGAATTCAGTTCTGTGAAATGATTTTAATTCGCAGTCAAGAAGATAACGATTTTTTGAAAAAAATTATCTGGACAGATGAGTCGAAGTTTTCACGCGAAGGAATATTTAACAGACGTAATCACCTTATCTGGGCAAATAAGAACCCTCACCCAATAAGGAAAAGAGGATATCAGGAAAAAATTAGTTTTAATGTATTTTGTGTATTAAAAGACAATAAGTTGATTTACCATATTTATGATGGCACCTTAGCTTCTCAACGTTATGTAGAGATACTAAGGACAATAGTTACCGATTTTTTGGACGATTTAGCAGTACTGGATTATGCAAGATGTTGGTATCAACTAGACGGAGCTCCTCCACACTCTACACGAGAGGTATCAAACATATTAGACGATATCTTTGAAGATAGGTGAATTGGACGACGCGCGACGCGGCTTCTGGTTATTGCCCGCTAGAAGTCCAGCTCTCACCCCACTTGATTTTTATTTGTGGGGAAACATTAAAAACAAAGTGTATGATACACCTGTAAATACACGAGAAGAATTGGAAATTAAAGTAAGAAGGGCGTTCGAAGAACTAGACGCGAATGAAATTAGGCTAGCAACCACTAACGGTGTTATGACCCGAGTCCTAAATTGTTTACGTATTAATGGGCAGCATTTCGAGCAGTACTAGTTTAAAGGACGTCTTTGTTATCAGCTTTTATAATATTTCTGTCGGTATTTCTTGTTATGTTCAATATCTTTAAAATCTAATTAATAATTTTCTTATTTTAATGAACCTACTCAACGTTGACGTGAATTATTGTTATTTCCGTTGTATTGTTTTTGTTAAATTTGTTGTACATATTAAAATTCATTCAAATTTCTCACTGTATTTTTATGTTGCTTTCAATAGCTGTACTTTGGTGCCCAAAAAGTAACAGTTCATGTATTTTTCTTTTGGCCTTAGTTAATTTTAGATCACCACCTTCTGGGTGATGGTTGGAAATGGAAATATTAAATGATTAAAAAAATATGTTTGTTCTCCATGGTCTGGGATTTATTTTTGTGGCTTTAAAAGTGCCAAACTCTAGAAAATTTGCCTCAATTTTTCTGAATTTCTTTTCACACATAGGTGGCAGATTTGGATTTAATTCGTTGAACCTTCTACTAAGAATTCTATTGCATTCTCCATGTGTATAGAATAAGTTTAAGTAATCTGCATTAGAATAATTATTTTGCATATTTATAACAATACGCTGACACTATTAGGGAATTATTTAATTTTCTAATGACAGTACTAGCATTTGTTTGTTTTTCATGGCACACTATACTCGATATGGAGTTTAATTGCACCTTTTTCTAAATAACTTTAAATAACTCAAAAACCGTACAATCTAGCTATAGGGAATGCCTACATTGGTTGAAAGGTAATCAAAATACAGTACGTTCCATTTAAAATAAGCGACTTAATAGAGGTAGCATTTGTCAAAATTTGACTCACATTTCTGAACACCCTGTACATTTTGGCGCATTTGTAGTTGGTGCTCACATAAGCTCCACCTCTTATAAACATATGGGAGAAAAATCGATTTCTGGAATTTACCATAGCGGAGGTTATTAATTTTTAACTATGGGTTAGTTTTGGCCTGAGATTTCATTCAAAACGAAATATCTCAAAAACTATATATTTTGATATAGGGAATGCTATTGAAAATGACCTTAAAATAATGAATAGAATTCGATTCCGGCATAAAATATATAGCAAGCCATTTAAAATAACGAAGTTGATACCGACTTCCGGTGTAACCGGAAGTGTCACATAAGTGGCATTATTTTCATTAAAGAGATCAATCCGGAAAACCCCTGTGCATAAATTTTCAGTTTCATATTACTTATAGTTTCGCTAAAACGTCTAATAGGCCACTCACGGTGAAGTACCCTGTATATACAGGGTGTCAATACTAAGTCGTTACACCCGAAAATGGCAGTTGGAACTCATTAAAACAAACAACTTTTCTTAGTTCCAATTTTTGATTTGGTGCCCCGGTTCGTAGTTATTGGAGTTCTTTTGTTTTTCCAAAAATCGTCATAACTCCCTTATTTTAAGGATTATTGCAAAACAACAAAAATTAGCTTTCAGCTCTCTAAAACATTTGTATTTACAATTATTTTTTATTTTCTCAAATAACAAAATGGCGATCGATCAAAAATTTCAAAATAAGATTTTTTGATAACCACTCCATCGATTTTTGAAAGTCAAACATTTATAAAATCCCTAAACTATCTACTACAACATTTGTCCTAAACATTTTTTTCAATTTATCCAAAAAAAGTTTTTATTCATTTACTTGAATTACAGATAATTCTTAACAAACTAAAAAAACCATTTAAATCGAAGTAGCTTCCCGCCATTGAACAATGAAACAAAAGAATCCCCACGCACCATTTATTCATGCACCTCAACAACGTTTTGCTGTAAATGTATGGGCCGGAATCGTAGGGGAGCATGTAACCGGGCCTTATCTTCTCCCGAATCGCCTGAATGGGGAAAATTATTTTATTTTCTTAGATACTGTGCTACGGGAACTTCTTGAGGACTTGCCATTAAACATCAAACGGAGACTTTGGTTCACACAACACGAGAAGTAACCACATTGCTAAATCGAGAATACCCAAATAAGTGGATTGGGAGGAGAGGTCCTGTTGCGTGGCCCGATCTAACTCCACTAGACTTCTTTTTCTGGGGTCTGATGAAGACCTCTGTATACGAGACACAGGTAAACACAGAGTTAAAACTAGTGGCTAGAATCGTGGCTGCAGCAGAAGATATAAAAGAGAAGAAGGCAGTCCTTGCGAAGGTCTCCACCAACATTAAAAAACGCTGCCGGGCTTGTGTTGCTGCGAATGGTGGCCATTTTGAAAATGTATTATAAATAGTGTACTTGTCAAATCTAATCTTCTTTTGTTTCATTGTTCAATGGCGGGAAGCTACTTCAATTTAAATGTTTTTTTTAGTTTGTTAATAATTATCCGTAATTCAAGTAAATGAATAAAAACTTTTTTTGTTGATAAATTGAAAAAAATGTTTAGGACAAATGTTGTAGCAGATAGTTTAGGGATTTTGTAAATGTTTTACTTTCAAAAATCGATGGAGTGGTTATCAAATAATCTTATTTTGAAATTTTTGATAGATCACCTTTTGTTATTTGAGAAAATAAAAAATAATTGTAAATGCAAATATTTTAGAGAGCCGAAAGCTAATTTTGAAAATTTTTTTTTTTTCAATAATCCTTAAAATAAGGGAGTTATGACGATTTTTGGAAAAACAAAAGAACTCAAATAACTACGAACCGGGGCACCAAATCAAAAATTGGAACTAAGAAAAGTTGCTTGTTTTAGTGAGTTTAACTGCCATTTTCGGGTGTAACGACTTAGTATTAACACCCTGTATATTTAAATATATAATCATTTCCTTGTTTACCCATAACGGTGTAAGGATTTCAGTACATTCTATTACATTTACATTTACAATTAGATACGTATAGCTACATTATATTCATTACATTTAATGTTCCCCACTTTAATTAAAAACTCAATTCATTATAAACTTTTTCCAACTCTTTCTGTCTTCTGCTAGTCTTTTCGCCTCCGTCCACGTTTCTGCTTTCTTCTTTAGTATCTTTCCAATTATTTCATCCCATGTTTGTTGTCGTCTTCCTCTTTTCCTCTTGCCTGTCGCTTTTGATTCCCAAATCTGTTTGGTTTGCGTTCTACTCTCAATCCTCTGTAAATGCCCCCACCATCCCAGTTGTTTTCGTTCGATGAATTCTTCTACAGATTCTATCTTCAGTTCTTCTCTTATTTTCTCGCTTCTGATTCTGTCTCTTTTTGTTGCTCCTTTCACTTTCCTTAAATATTTCATCTCAGATGCTCTAATTTTACTTTTTTCTCTGTCCGAAAGTACCTATGATTCGCATCCGTACGTGAGTATTGGTCTATATATTGCTTTGTAAACGTTCATCTTTGTTTCCCTCGTAATTTCTCTCTTGTTAACAATCCCTTTGCTTAGACTGCTTAGAGCATAGAAGACTTTGTTAGTTTTTTCCATTCTACTATTCACCTCTATTCTTTGATTTCCAGTTTCTTCTAGAGTTACTCCTAAATATTGGTAACTGCTTACTTGTTTTATGTGCTCTTCGTCTACCATTACCCTAATTTCCTTTCTTTCCGCTGATATTACCATTGTTTTGGTTTTGGACTTATTTATCTTCATTCCATTTTCTATTAAGATTTCATTCCATACTTTTAGGTTTTCTTTTAATTCCCTCTCACTCCCAGTTATTAATGCTATATCGTTGTAAAGGCGCATTTCGAGATATCTACCTTTTCGAGATTTCTGTACCCAACAAGTGGTTTTGTTCTTATTTATTAATTGATCGATGAATATAATAAATAACAGTGGGTTTAAACTGTCTCTTTGTCTGACCCCTTCTTTTGTGTGAAATATTTCGGACTCCGTATTTTTACTTATTACTTCATTTCTGGTATTTCGGTACAGGCATTTTGCTACTATAATTAATTTATTAATAACATTTTTCTCCTTCAGGGTCTCCCATATTTTGTTTCTCGGCACACGGTCGAACGCCTTCTCCATATCCATGAACGCTAAGTAAACTGTTTTTGCCCTAGCCCTCATTCTACTGATAATTTCTTTAATTGTAAACACGTGATCCTGTGGGCTTCTCCCTTTCCTAAACCCACTCTGTGCTTGTATCAGCGTCGGTTCCACTTCTTTCCTTAGTCTGTTTTCTATAATTTGTTCAAACACCTTCATTAGGGTAGTCAATAACGATAATCCTCTATAGTTATTACAATCCATCGGATCTCCATTTTTGAAAATCGGTATATTAGTCCGATTTCCCACTCTTTCGGTATCTTCTCCTCCTTCCAAACTCTATTAAATATTTTGAGTAATAATTGCATTCCTCTCTCTCCCATGTATTTAACCATTTCTGTCGTAATTCCGTCGCTACCTGGTGTCTTGCCATTTTTCAATTCCTTTATCACTTCTAATAATTCTTCCATTGCAATTTCACTCTCTTCATTTCCTACTCCTCCTTCTGTTATGCTTATTGTTTCATCTTCTACTTCTTGTATCGTTTCTGTTTCATGCTCTCCGTCCATCACAAGCAACTTCTGAAAGTATTGTTTCCTTCGTTTCATAACTTCTATTTCACTTCTTAATACATCTCCTTTTTCATTTTTAAGTGCTATAATATATGTCTTTTTATTATTTCTGAGGCTTTTAGAGCTTCGAAGAATAGTTTTTGGTTTTCTTTCCTGTCTTTTTCGAGTTTGTCCCCAAACTCCGTTCATGATTTTTAATTGGCTTCTCTTATTAGGTTTTTAACTTTTACTCTTTGCTTCTTGTATTCTTCGTAATTTTTCTTTCTTTATTCAGGTACTTTTACCATTTTATTTTATTAATTCTTACTTGCTGCTTAATTTCTTCTATCCACCAAGCAGTTTGTTTCTTGTATCTATTTTCGTTGTATGTTTTGCATATATTTTTGGCTGTCTCTATTACTATGTGTTTAAGGGTATTCCACGTTTCTTCCGAGTCTGTGGTTTCTATTTCTTCCTTGATCTTTCCTATTTCTCCCTCTACTTTTTCTTAATATCTTTTGGCCATTTCTGTCTCCTTTAATTTGTATGACTTGATTGTTTCTCTGCTCTTCTTCATTTCTTTCTTTTCATCTTGAAAATTCTCTTTTCCCTTTTTCCGTTTCATGTTGGCTATTAGCGCTGTGAATAATTTAAACGAATTGCGGGAACGAATATAACATGCCTGCTAGAGACTGTTGGTATTAATCCGGGAATCGTTCAAAGAATGCGGTGTTAACTTTTACGGTGATGCGAAGGATGTGTACAAATGGAAGGAGGACATGTAGAACATCTATTTTAATTGTTTGTAATTAAAATGTTTTATTTACACGACTATTTGTTTTAATGGGTGGGGAACTTATTGAAATAACTAGCAATATTTATTTTCTCAAAACAACTCCATATCTCAAAAACGGTTGATTTTCGAACCAATGTTTACTACGACTATTTTGTTTGTATTGATGAGATCTATAAATGAGTAATATCCGAACGTATTTTTTAAACACCCTGTATATGCACAATGTATTAAATCATTGAATTCAATTTAGAATATAATGTGCGAGTTTACAATTGTGTATGTGTGTGTGTATTATTATGTTCGTAATCAAAATATGTAATTTCTTTTCTAAAAACGAAAAGATAGGGGTTTATTCTAATTGTACCTTTTACTCGAGAAGCAACATGCTTTATTTAAAGCTACTTATTAGCTCCTTTATCTTTTAGAACATACGGATAATAGGAGAATTCCTAGTTAATGTTCTTCAAGTATAGATCTAAAAATAAAGAACGTGCAGGCCTTCCAACTTAGAAGTATGTTTCTAGCAAAGGGGTTTGTTTATGCAGTTAAGTGTTTATTTAACCGCGCAAAAACATCCGAACTGTTTCACAAGCTGATATTTTGTCCCTGCTGTTAATGTTAGAACAGGATATATTCTGAAGACCACAAATCGCACTTTAGTTTTTACAATTATAAAGTTTTACAGATTACACCCTAAGAACAGGAAAATAAGGTTTGCGAATATATTTTTAAGCTAGTTAAAATAAAAAGCTTCTTGGTACGAACCCAGAAAGGAATCGAATTTTCCATATTTAACTTCTATAAATAATTATTTAAAATTTGCCGCCGCTTATTACAGTACGCCACTTGTTCGTTGCCGTTATCTGACAGATTCACACCATACCTGTGATTTTTACATATTATTTAGAATGAGTAAAAAATTTAATGGGTATGATAGGTTAAACGTTATTAGACTTCCAACTTATACTTTTATATCTAAAAATTGATCATAAATTAGGTTAATGTATAACATTTAGGCTCCTTTAAGTTACCGTAGCATTCATACACCCAAATTTATTGGTGAGGGGGTGTATTATATTCTACCGATATAACTGAAAGTGCACGAGCGGATTATTTATATATAGGATGTCCCAAAGTAACAGCCAAATAGCACCAAAAAAATTAAAATATTAACCGCAAATAATAGCTGAAAGAGTGAGTTATAAAAATTGCTCTAAATGTGAGTACACAGTGCGTTCTGCCAACAAGTAAACATCCAACATCTGTCATGATATGGGACTGCATGTCTGCTGAAGGTGTTGGTAGACTGCGTGTTGCATCTGGCATAATGAATGCAAACAAATACATTGGTGTCCTACAGGAGAAGATGCTGCCTAGTGGGAAAGAGTTAATTCCTGACGAAACCTTCATCTTTCAAGATGACAATGCTCCTTGCCACAGAGCAAAGGTTGCTCAATTTTGAATGACGACCAATACAGTTAAACGAATAGACTGGCAGCACAATCCTCGGTCCTAAATCCTATACAAAACTTATGGCAGAGGATTTCTTACATTATTTCAAGAAAGAAGCCTACAGACAAGTGGAATTAATCGAATCCCTAATTGCTGCCTGGTATCGCTGCATTACGAAGGAAGAATTACAAAATCTGGTGAATTCTGTACCAAAAAGGTGTGAATTATTTAGTAAAAACAAAGGATGGTCTATTAAGTTCTAAAATAGTTTTAAATTAATTAGTGTATATTGTAATAAACGTTTAGGTGTAGACTATATTATTATACATAATGTACAATTTTCTTGTTTTTGAATAAATTTTAGATATCGAATTGTTTCAGTTTTTTACGGATCAACATTTGGACTATTATTATTACTAGTATTGTGTTTAAGTACCTGTATTATATTTGCAATGATAAATTGAAAAATATTTGAAAAAATGGGCAGTTTATTTTATTCGTGCAGCTGATGCAGAACTTCAGTATATTTGCTACATTTTTCATTCTTTTCAGAGGCGCTTTTTTGGGGCTCTTTTATAAGGGGAGTCATTTGAATAAATAATAAAAGCAATGGGAAAATTCGAGAAATCTAACAGACTCCGCGCTAAATTGTCCCATAGATGAAAATGCTGAGTAAGTCTATGTTTAAGCCAATATTTAAATAAAAAGGAAGAAGCGTAAAAAAAGCACTGGTTGAATACGAAGTAGAAGACGAACCTACTACCGACTATGTAAAAAATGTAGTGTAATGTTTCCCATTGATTTATCATTACTGTATATAATTTTTGAACTTTGATCAAAAATTACATTTAAGAGAGATGTAGATCTGCTGAACACTTTAGTTAAGAAAAAATCAAATAGTTCTATGGTAACTGAACACCGCTTGATAAGAATCCTGAAAAACTGCTAAAACATATTATAAAATAAAAATGAATAGACTCCTCCATAATTTAATATCTTCTCAGTTTGGAGAAACATTTCGAAATAGAAAATAAATAAGAATTATTTGCCTTTCTGGATGTTGCGACTCAGTGTATGAAGTTTACACTGATTTAATATATTACGTAACAGTGTTTGCTAATATTATTAATTTTACGTTTTAATTTAGAGACGTAATGTTTAAATATATTATTTTATAAATTCATATACAGATTGTTCAATTAATTTATTATCTTATTAATCGACTCATAGATCATTCGATTAATGAATTAATCGATTATTCTATTATATAACTATTGTAGTTACTGAGGCGGTGGGCAGTGGGCGCGATAGACTTCTACGCCGAAGGTCCTCGGTTCAATTCCCAGTACCGGAACATCGGATTTTTAACGGCTGCTCTGCCTCGCAAGGCAATGATAAGCCAGTGAGGTATTTTCTCTGGTAAATCTTCTCTGACGTAGAAGTATTTACACTTCCCGTGGTTCGGAGCCCACGTTAAGTTGTAGGTCCTTTATGTCTGTGGCACTTTAAACGCGCAACACAGGCATAAGAGAGAAGATCACTAGGTCTCGTAAGAGACAAAGCACTCGAAGAATAATTGTATAATTTGATAAGACGGTTACTTGTTAAAAATATCGTTTGATTTATTGTTTAAACAAAAGACTAACTCAGGTATTGCTTATTATTTTTTGAAGGCAGTACTATAATATTATAATATAAACTATTTTTAACAAATTCCCATAATACGGAAATACTCTTTCGTAAACTATAAGTAATTTTTGATAATTTCCAAGATTTTGTGATTAATTTCAGAAAATTCTTGTATGCAAGTCATGAGCCATGACTCCGGAATAAACTTATTACCGGAAAATATTTCTTTCTATTATATTATAAATTAAAGACATTCAATAAAGAAGTATGGTAAGGGTCGTTAATGTCTTAGAATGACTCGTTCGTGAATTTAAAGTAGCAATATTACAACTTTTTTTATTTAATAGTATATATTTTGCAATATGAACTTTTATTTTTGTATATGTAATTTCCCCAACCTCAACACAGTACGCTAACACTTTTGACAATTAAATGATCGGTTTTCCACAGTCATATACGGAGTATTTTGTACTATTTGGTTATGTAAAATAGTCAATCAATTGCTTATTGTTTACCAGTACCGTCATTGCTAAAGAAATAGTATTCGATTAACAAATTATTTACGTAATCAAGTATTCGTCTTATAGATGTTTGATTCAGTAGTCGTCCACTTCCCTTTTTTCTGACAACGCTTCCTGTCTCACGAAGTACCTTTACACAAAATCAGTTTATTGACATCAATCATCTATGGATTTGGTATACCAACGATTCTTTCACACAGTTTGTATTGAATATCTCGATATTTCATAAATCGAAATTCCGTTGCGAAACTAGTATTCGATCATCAATGTTTTCTGTATCAACGTTTACACTGTTTTGCGAAACGTAAATATTTGTAAAATTATTCGGTAATACTGTTTGAAAATAACGAAATATGTAGTCGTAAAACAATGGATGTAATTTCTTATTTGCTTATTCTTAATAGCAACGCTTAGTTGTCAATTAACAATGATATTTTGTCCGTACGTATCCTTCTAATGATCCTAAAATAGAAAAAACCGACATGATCTTACTAAGGGAAATCCATTCAAATTTTCACATCTGTCATGCTTCCTGGAAGGAGTGAATTTAAAAACAAGACAGCATATATGGTACCATCAGGTGTAAGTGCGTGTATACATCATATGGATACATTATATACAGGGAATTTTTCTTTTTAGTATACATTGCCTTTGTATACTTTTAAAAAGAACGTGTCAATTTCGCCTATTGTGTAGGCAACCAACTATACCGACAACTAAAAATCAGAAGGCAACGTCACTATAGTTGTGACTTATTTGAGTATGAAGGTTATGTTGATGCAGTGTTTATATTAAATATGTATTTCACCCTGTATATAGGACACATATGATGACTTTTTTGTTAAATACAAAAATTGACAGGGTGATGTTTCCGTAAGGTCCGTGAACATTATATTTCTTTTGTACAAAACAAATACATCACCGGCAAACTGGTGTAATGGTCAGCATAGCTGCCTTCCAAGCAGTTGATCCGAGTTCAATTCCCGGCCATCGCAAACTTTTTTAATTATTATTTTTTATTATAACTATTAATTATGATTTCTTCAACATAGTATAAAATATTTCATTTCATTTCTTCGGTTAAAACGTGATTACTTTTAGTTCTTATTTTATGGGAATTTATTACGCATCCCTCTCATTTAAATTTTCTAACAATTGTTTGTATGGTTCGAATACAAGGAATAGAGCTTTCTGGATATTTTACTGAAAATAAATCTCTCACAGTTTTTAAGCTGTTGCCA
>JABXWE010053642.1:0-13429 GCA_014611495.1 Limonius californicus
ATTTCCTTACAATAAACTTTTTGCAAAAAATTAGTTCCTTATCTATAACAGCAAAATACCTTAACACTGAAGTACTGCATTTCGGCTAACAGATGATTAAGAACCAGCAAGATGTGGCGTGTAATACTAAGTCCCATAAGTGATGCCGCCGCTGAAGGTCCTTTACCACAATGAAATGCCCCTACCAGCTCGCACAGACCTAATACTAAACCAGGAATTGGCTCTTTAGGAATGCTACCAGCTTTGCTTCCACTCCAGCCAAGAGCGGTCGTTAAATGGACCAAACATGATAGTACAGAATCTAAATATGCTGAAACACAATAATAAGAAACGAATAAGAAAACACAAAACTGTATTTAAGAAAAACTACCTAAGTTGTAAAAATGCTGTGTGTCGCTGAATTTTAAATTCTCTGCAATAATTTCTATGATGTGTAACCACGTAGATGATGCAGGTTCATCTGTCCTTGAAATGTGTAAATCAAGGTATTGCTGCTCATGTCTAACGCAGACGGTAATAAGGTGTAAAAGTTCCTGATGTACCACCTTAAGTTCAAATTCAGGTGATGTATCAATTTGCAGTAAATTGGGTAAACAATGCAACGGATCTTTTAAAATTGCTACTATCCAGCATGGTTCATCTATGGAGTAGTATTAATTTTATTAGAATTATTTTACAGTTATCCAATAGCTTACCTCCTACTATATATAATGGTAGAAGTAATATTAAAAATTTTAATACAGCAGTTAATAGCAACATATCTTCTTCATTGGCGGGTGGTGCATTTAAAAATCGAGAAAAACTGTATTCCCACGGATAAGCTAATAAATCCTTTTTCTCACCATGAATCTCATCTTTTGTTAAGGTATACAATTTCATATACCTATAAATATAACTTAAAAACACTACTGTATAGTTAAAATTCAGCAATTAAATAACTTACGACTCAAGTTTAGCAACAGCATTTATGACTGCATTATGGGATGTACTGTTTTGCACATCTGTTAAACATTTAGATATACACCAATCCAAAGAGGAATTCTTAAGAGCTAACAAATCAATGTTTGTTAGACACAACTGCTCACTGAACTGAGACAAATCTGATTCAGAATATTTTACCTCCTGCCAGTTTAATATTTCCTTGAAACCGCCATACCACTCGGCATTCCAGTGAATCTGTATGCAACTTAAGCACCACTTATCCGACAATAAAGTTACTGAAATGAATTAGAGAAACATATACATATTTTCTGTAAGTTCTCTTCTAACTTTGACAACCTATAAGTAATTCGGTGAATCCACACATCATTAATACGTGATGATATTAAAAATTAAACTAACATGATTATTCGTACAAAGTTAGTAATTTATAAACAAGTAGACCAAGAAAAAAAAATATTTTTGGATTAACCAGTCACCTTATTTTTGTCAATCATTAATAGCTAAAAGTTTTAAAACATTACATATTAATTGAATGTTTTTATCCGAAGTTAGTAGTTGGCTTTGTATGTAAGTCCTGTGTGACACGGCACAGAATTTTGTACAAAATTCTGCAAAACACATATTAGACCTGTATGACACAGCACAGGATTTTGTAAAAAATTTTGTTCAGAATTTTGTACAAAATTCTGTAGTTTCATGTTCTAAAACCTACAGAATTTAGTACAAAATCGGCGTCGCATCGATGCGCAAACGAGCAATTTTTAGTGTTTGTTCGCAACTACAGAGATCAAAGAATATGTTTACCACCTCTTTACCCCGCATGCCGGGGTTCGTAGCGCTTTTATTTATTTATTTTACATGAAAGCACGACAAAGCAAACAAGCTGCAGCTGGTAAATATAGTCTTCTCTGGCCTCTGTGATTGTTAATAAACACTAAAAATAGCTCGTTTGCGCATCGATATGACGCCGACTTTGTACAAAATTCTTTAGGTTTTAGAACATGAATCTACAGAAGTTTGCACCGTGAGTTCAAAAAGTAATTACATAACGGTTGGCCATGAAATAATAAAATAATATCTAATGCAAGCTTTATATACCAATTGACGTTTAGGCACAGCCTTTCTAGCGCCATCTAGCGCAATCGCCAGTACCTAACCGGCAGTGTTACGTTAGGTTAAGTTGCATGGTAAATGTATATTAATCAATTTTTGAAGAAATGAGTTCTATTATTTCAATTTAGACGATAACAGTAACAACTAAATTACTACACTATTAAGCAAATCATTACAAATAGGTAATCAGTAAAATTGGAAATTATAATTTTTTTATTTTACAGGTACAGAAAAATAAACAAATAAAACTGAAGAAGCTGTTCAAAATGACCACCGTTTTCCTGCAGACACAAATTTACTCGTCTTTTACTTTTATTTTCCATGGCCAACCCTTATGTAATTACTTTTTGAACTCATGATACAAGATTTTGCTGTATGACGCTACACAGAATTTTGTAAAAACACTTTGAACAAAATTTTGTACACAGTTCTGTGCCGTGTATACAGGCCTAATAAATACGTAGAAACAAAATTTGTATTTCCTTTCTATTTTTCCTATTCTCCTTCAATGCAACTTTCATTGATGGGACTATTAAGTAATTATGATTCACTTATTTTTACTAATTTACTTTTTGGTTATTTTTAGTTTTTAACTATAACTAATTATGTTTGTCCATGGTAACTATAACTGCAACTAATTACATATTTTTTTGGTCATGGTAATTGTACTTAATTACATCTTCTTTACAAGTTATTGTAACAGTACTTAATGACTTCATTATTGTAATTTACACAGGTTTAATCACAATTCATCTTATTGAAATGGATGTGAAAAATATGGCAAACTGTAGAAATTAACATTTATCTATGATGAATCTCAAATTTATAATTAATTAACTAATAAGGGTTAATAGGGGCGGGGATAGCTCAGTGGTAGAAGAGCCAAGCTTTGAATATAATAGTCTAAACGCTTCCCGTTTTGAATCTCTCCAGGGTCGGAAATTTTTTTAATTCCCTGGGTGATCGGTACTGTGTCCCGGTCTCCATTTGCCATTGGGGATCAAATTAATGGCACTCCTCGTGTTACAATCGCATTAGAGCAGTAACAAGATCATATACACAAAAAATACACCACACACCAGCAGGTTAAGCATGGTTACGCATCAACACGGTAACCCGCAGAGTTGGGCCCTGTTATGCATTGCACAAACCAATCTAGTCTTAGCCTTGTCTCACACCAAAAGCGATGGGCCTGTAAGGCCTGTGAAAGATTCATAATAATAATAATAATAATTAGGGTTAATGGGGCATTTGCACTAGGGCTAAGAAGCTAGAGCTCCATCTTTTTAGTTATCTTACAGCTGTGTGAACATTACTGTATTATAGACATTTTTTGTTTACAAAGTGGGAAGTCAAAATTATAGGTTTGACGTGAATCATAAATATAAATGGTTAAATTTTTATGGTTCATATCTAATTGAATACGATGAATTATAACTACCTTTATATGTATAAAGAACACTTTACTTCTCCCCCCTCTGTCCACTTTTAATATTTATACATATATTAAATAGTTACACAGATGTATCTGTAATAAACTATAATAGCCATTATAATGTAGCAGACATTTCATTAAGTACTAAATGTTTTACAAAAAAAACAAATAATTAAAATTAACTTTAATCAATAATTCATCAAAAAACAGTCTTGGTAGACCTTTAAATTTAATAATGAAACACCAAAAGTCTGATCTACCTTATTTTTTTATGGAAACAGAATATATGTTGCTTGATATACAGGGTTATTCAAATTTAATTTTTGAATTATACAAGAGTGTTAATTTGGTGTTTGGCTATTTCGTTAATAAATTTTTTAATTTGTCAGAACTCTATTGAAGCAACATTTTAGCTCAAGTAGCATAGCAGCATCAACTTTTAGATTTTGACTTTCAGAATGATCATCAAGTTTATTTTCATTATGGCCGGTATATTAGATTCTAAGATTTTAAAAGCATGTTATGCTAACCTATTATTAAAAAACAATCATTATTAGCAAAAAGGTCCTGACAAAACAATACAAACAAAACAAAATCATGTGTGTTGATTAACAGTGGTCAATTGTTTTGTTTCGTCACTTTTAATATCCATAGGTTTTTGTAATTTTAATTAACATGATAATATTACGTAAGTTTTGTCTTTCTTGCAAGCAAAAGATATTTAGAAGTCTATCCGCACAAACCTCGAATCATTTTAGAAAGGCATACCATTTTTTGAATTTAATTATGCTTATGTGTTACAGGAAATAAAAATGAAGAACTAAAAAGCCAAAAGTATTGAAGAAATTATTTTTAAATAAGTTTGTAACATTGTGTATAACAAGTCTATAACATGTTACATTTATGATCTAAATTAGTATTGGTTTAATTTATTCAATAAAGCAACACCATTATCTTACTAGTTTTCAAAGTCCAATAGATAGACTAATACTTGTATCTTACCTGCTAAAGCTGGTAATGTATGTTTACTTGTACGCCAATGGACATTACAAGCAAATGGTAGGATAAGTCTCTCTTTAACTAGATGTGGTACAGACAAGTCTATTTTGGCTGGTGACCCCAAAATGTAATCATTAAACAGTAACAGGCACAAGAGAATACTGCTATCTTGTCTCATACGATCTTCAGAGCAAAAAATAAACAAACCTACCACACAATGGAAAAGTTAACACATAAAACAAATTGTTTTACATTATTACTCACCTCTTAAAATGTAAAAGTATAAATCAAAATCATTACACAATTCGTGACGAATGAGCGAATTGTACAGACAAATACTTTTTAGAATTGAAACAGCAGGAATAATACAATCAACATAATCCTTGTAATTATTCTCAGTTAGTGCATTACTCATAATAGACACTATTGTTTTAATACCATTGCGTTCTAAAAATGTATGATGTAAGAGGGAATCTTCTAGCATAACACTAATTTGTGTTAATGCAGATCGTCTGATAACAGGTTCAACACCTTCAGAATTCAGTAGTTCTAATACTTGATATAATGAACTTGGCTGAAATGAAATCATACTAGCTTGCATTTTGTTTTTACCATCATTATTATTGGTTTAAAAAACGATCATTTTACTACTCTTACTTGATAAAAATGTTGTGATGGTCGAACTTTATTTATATCATTTATTCTCTGTAACTGGCACACAGTGCCCAAAGTTTTATCCTGCAAACTATTCAATCTTGGAAGCAAATTTCGTGAGTTAGTCTGCGATCCCATCAACCAACAGAGGCGAGACACAGCCTCTTCACGGGCCAAAGCATCATGAACAAACAGAAGACGCAAGTTGCCTTTTACAACCTATTTGTTAAAAACATCAAAAATTAATTCACACTTGTTTTTTCCATTAAATCAAATTTACCTCAAGAGATGGAATATTTAAAGACTTTGCTCCATCAGGATCCAACATATTGATAATTGTACGGCCAAGGGCTATACTTTTATCCGCATAACATATCAGTATGGGTAAAGCTGGAATCAATGCTTGTACAGTTTGGTTCCATATTTCCTCCGATACAAGAATCTTGCATTTAAGGATGTGTATTAGAATATCCTGTGCATATTTTTGTATCTAAAAGATAATAGTAATCAGATCATACTAATCATAACCAAATTGTTTAGTTTAATCATTACAAGGAAGAAATATAGTATGAGCAAAAAGTAAATTCATTGGGGCTGCCTATGGAATGTTCAAGTCTTGTGTTTAACAACAGCACAAAATAATAACCTCTGTTGGTAAAACACAGCCCCTTTCCGTAATATTAACGTCATAATCACACTTAAATAAGAACGTGTTAGTTCTTTGTTTAATTATTTATTATTAAATAAAATAAAGATTTACAAATTCACAAGTAACAAGCAACAATAACTCTAGTAATTTTATGGCGTCACGAAAACTGTTAAATACAACTGTCACACTGATAAGACAGTTTTTTGTTTATTGTTTTGTGGCGTTAAAATACACGTCACTTCAAAATTCCACAGGCACCCATGATGAATTTATTTTTTGCTCATACTATATAAAAACAAGTGATCTAGACCTAGAGTAGCGTGTCCACTGACGAAGTTGTCCATGGAATCATTTAATCCTGTGATAAATACACAATGGCAAGTTAATGAATATGTTCAATAAGGTGTGACGTTCGGCCGCTTTTACTAAACGCACCCTGTATGCGCGACGTTTATTTAGCTTTCTGCAAACGCAGCTTTAATGCGAGTCTTCACAGTGTTAACCGCGGGGTGAAGACAGAAGTCAGGCTCTAGCTCTCGACCTGAGTGTTACGCAGATTTTTAAATTACCCTGGGGCGTCCAAATCAGTGTAATTTTCCAATACGTGATTACTTTCGCTTTCTGCGGTACCATTCATGGTAAGTCTAAAAATAGGGAATATTCAGTTTCAAATACAAATACAAAAAAGTACCGATTTGGGAAATTTCGTCGTATGGCGCAGTATTGAAAAATCTGCCGAAAGCAAGTGGTTTGGAGAGAAGCCAACTGTAAAAGCTCCACCACTACACCCAGGGACTAACTCAAGCTTTACACCCTCTTGAAGCGCCAATTTTCCATCGAAAAAGTTTACCGAGGGGGAGGCCGCCTGAAACCCATGCCGTTGATTGTGAAATCTTCTGAATCCAGTTTATATTTTGTATGTTTTATTCGAACAACTTTAACGATATAAGAAAATACTGCGTGTACAAGGCCTTTCTGCAACATCTTTTTTTTCAGGTATTATTACCTTACATTGAATTGTTTTGGGTTCACCTGTACGTGACCTTGTTTAAGCTTAAGATTGCTCGTTTCAAACGGTTTTTTTTTAATAATGTTGATCTTTGTTCGTTACCAAATTATAATCATTTAACCATTTTGTGTGTATTTTGTCCGCTCCTTTAATTTAATTAAATGCCTCGTTAAACTCAACTCTTATTTTATTTTGATCTGTTAAAAGTAATGTGAAGATTCCTGTAAGGACAGCTGAGAGTGGTTACTGCGCCCCTTTGTTTATGGGGTTAGTAAATTCACATTTCTATTAGGAACAATTGCGTGAAAAGGTAAATTCCATCACGCACAACCTTCGGAGGGCCGTTCAAAGTAACGTGGAGCTTGAGCAGTGCCAGATCTAGTGATATTCCCGTTGGCGTCCTCATTTATTACGACTTTATACCGAATTTGATCAGATTTAAGCGCGGTGTATTTTACAAAATAAATCACCATCATGATATATCACAGTCATCATTATATCTAGGTTGTTTACCCAAGCTGATCTTAGCTTGCTCCACCACTTTTTTGTTCCATGTCTTTCTATTAGGCACTTATTTCTCCATTCATTATTTGTAGGTCTTCTCAAACACATTTTTCCACTTTTTTAAATTTTCAGGATTCAAATCTATTACAAATCTAACTACTAACTCTTTTTTAGTTCTAACTGCTCCTAACTATTCTAATTTTTTTACTTTATTACTTCTTACTGTATTAGATCTTCTCAGAATATTATCAATTTTGAAATTTATTAATACTGTTTATCAATTTTCTTCTTGTATTGATCTTTACAGTTTTCTTATTGATTATCATTATTTATCATCTCAATGATTGATCGTGTTATATGGTGCTGTTCACCTATCTGCTGCATGTAACTGATCTTATTATTATTTTATACATTTTCATTTTAATCGGTATTTTAGAGTGTATGAAATTTTTATTTGCATAATGAGCTTTATTTCCAAATTGAATTTTTCTTTGTTATTTCCCATGTTACCTAAATGTACTATTATATTTTCTTTTGCGAGATTGTAGTTTCCTGCTGTTATACGATCTTGTGTCTCACATAAGTATTCACAAATTGGCTTTTGTTTCTGTTAAAGGTATGGCTCTCATTGTAATATTTTTTGTTTTGGTATACAGTAGAGACCGCTTATACCGAACCCGCTTGTAACGATCCACCGAACTAAATTAAAAGTCCCGCCAAAATCCCCATTACAATAATGCTAAAAATTTTCTGTTATACCGAACCCGCATGTAAAGAACTTTCGCTTATAACGGTCCATTTTTTTACGTGAAATAGGAAAAAGTTTCCTTTTATAGCGAACCTGCTTGCAAGAACTCGTGTGAAGTCCCAAATGAGTATTCAGAGAAGACGGTTGTGCAATGGAGAGTTCAAAAAAAATCGCGATTGTCGTTCACTTTAAAAACAAAATACGATATTCTACAGGACCTCAACCACGGTAAAAAATAAAGTGAAGTATGCCGTGAACGTAGTATTAGCAAATCGACGGTTGCTACTATATGGAAAGACAAAACAAAAATTATTAAACCATATGAAAGGAAAAATTCGTCTATTAAAAAATTGCGTAAATCAGTTCATGAAAATGTTGATAACGCCCTTTTAAAGTGGTTTACACAGCAAAGCAAGGCCAACGTTACTATTAGTGGTGCTATTTTAAACAGAAAAGCAGATGAGTTGGGGACGCAATTAAATGATGGGCAAGAATTTTCTTGCAGTAGAAGCTGGGTCGAAAGATTCAAAAAAAGACACAATATTTGTGGTGAAAAAATTACAGGAGAAGCTGCGAGTGTGAACATGCATGCTGTGGTAAACTGGTTGCAAAATGTGTGGCCGAAAATCAGGGAAAACTTTAACGACAACAATATATTTAACGCAGATGAAACAGGCTTGTTTTACAAACTTACACCCGACAAGAAAGAAGAAATTACTCGTGATTGGCAAGGCAAAAACTCCACGCTGTTTTAAAAATATAAAACGCCTTCCCGTTAATTACAAAGCGAACAAGAAGGCCTGGATGACATCGAACCTTTTTACAACTGAATTTTGTCAATGGGATGAAGAATTGCGGTAGAAAAACCGAAACATCTTATTACTTGTTGATAATTGCTCTGCACATCCGGATGTCCAACATTTGCAGTTTATTAAATTGGTTTTTATGCCTCCAAATACAAAACTTCAACCCATGGATCAGGGTGTTATACATTCCCTAAAAAGTTACTACAGACAATTTCTTCTTTTACGAATAATTAACCGCATCGATGAAGGACAAGATCAACACGCAAATTTGCTAGATGTTATGAATTTTGTTCATAAAGCCTGGCGAAAGGTAACGACAGCCACGATAGCTAATTGCTTCAGACATGTGGGATTTTTTAATACAGAACAAATACAAGAATATGATTCAGATGACGAGTTGCCCTTGTTCGAGTGGTTGAATAAACAACGTAACAAAGAAAATGATGACTCGCCTGCCTTTATTTTAATGATTGATATGGGCAGATTTCAGGATTGTGACCTTGAAGCTTACATACTTGTGGAAGAAAATATTGCAACTACAGAAATTTTAAGCAACGAGGACATTATTCGAGAAACCAAAAATAAGCCAGTTGATGAAATTAGCAACGACGATGACGACGAATCGGTTTCGGGGAACCATCTTGCGACTCCAACAGTACAAGAGACAATTAAGAAAACAAATGATATCCGCTATTTTCTGCAATCGCGTAATATCCCGGATAGTATATTAAATAGTTTTGCCGAAGTAGATGCTTACATCGACAAACTTTATTCGGCTGGTAATACTAAGCAGACAAAAATATCCGATTTTTAAAAATAAATGTCTATTAAATACGTGTTTATCGTTCTTACATAAAAATTTCTATAGTTACTCTACAAATGTAGACGATTATGGATAATAAAGTAAGTTTATAATAATCCGCACATTTTTTGTTGTTGTAACTCTTGTAACGAACTTCGGCTATAACGAACCAATTTTTACAGTCCCTTAAAGTTCATTATAGCCGGACTTCACTGTATAAGTATGTAAACATGAAATGTGTATCAATTCCATATTCACTTATTTGGCATATTTTATGTTTATTATTGATGATAGATCTACATCTTCTGAATTAATTCTGATCATCCAAAACTCCCTTCCCTATATGGTGTTAATTGGTTATTCATTACGGTTTACCCAAATAATTTTTATTAGTTTGTAGATTCTGTTTTTCAATTCTGTGCCTCCTTTTACAAGTTCAGTTGTTACTTTAGCAAACCCAGAGGGTATGTTGTTCTGCATTTCTATTATTGATTATTTTGTTCTATCAGTTCAGCAGTTTTTACAAAGGAATTGCCTCTTTCCAGTACTATATTTCCTTTTATGCGATAGTTTACATATTTTTCCATTAGCTTATTGTATCTTTATTATTGTCAATTAGTTGTCCTTTATTTTTATATCGGTAGGGAATGGGAAAGAAGAAGAACATCAACCTGTCTTCGGGTCTGGTTTTCGGTTCTTTGATATTATTATAGAATTTTCATATATTCCTTTTTTATTTAAATTTTCTATTTACTCTACTTTCTTGTGTACCACACAAGTTTCGTTTCTAGTAGTGTTCAATGATTATTTTCGTTCTTTTGTATATATTACTATTAATTATGTAACTCTTCTAAACTGTATTTTTGTTCTCTTTTGACATTCTTCATCATATCAATCATTTTTATCTTCACTCTTAACTTATAGTTGGTTAACAGTTTTTGTGATTGCTTCATTTATTATACAATACTATATATACTATATATAGTGTGTGGTGGTAGTTCAGTTGGTAGAACACTCGCTTTCTGAGTAAAACGTCGATTCTGGCTTGGGTTCGAAACCTAAGCATTACTATGCAGATTTATAAAAATCTTATCTGCAACCCACCACACACAATTTCCCAATCTGGTCTGCAAACATGGGATCTTAATGCTAAAAACCTTCTCTGGAATTTCTGTTGTTCGGATTCGACGTTAAACTGTAGGTCCCCCATGTTTCTACCTTAGTGCTGAGGAGAAACATACACATACAGAGAAGAGGCCGATGCGCAGCAATGGGACAAAAAGACTGCCAATGACTATACCCCATTTTTCTTCCACATTATGGGGCTACTTCTGTGAGTATTCTTTTTATATATTTTTTCTTCTTTCTCGTTCTTTATCTTATACTAACAATTTTTCTCTGTTTATTGTTACCAGACTTTACTCCTATTTGTTCTCGTGATCTATGTCTTCCTGTTCTTCTCAGTGTGGTCATCTTTTCGTCTGATCACCCTCTTTGTCTTTTAGCATCTCTACTGTATACATTTCATAATTAGTAATTCATTTATTTCTGCTCATTTTGGCGTTACAACTCTTTCTCTGTATTCTGTGAGGTGCTTCTTGTTCGTGTTTAGTGTATTCATCAGTTACCCAATATTGTGAATTCATTAACCAGTTACTATTTAATGTGTGTTATTGTTAGTCAGTTACTATGTATGCATACATACCAATGGCATAGGTACATATAAAGTTTTAAACAGTGTAGAGTTGTTCCCATTGTACCTTAAGAACAATTGTAATTTTTTATGTTGGCAGTAACTTGGTTTTATGTGTACAACCCTCAACTATAGAAATTCAGTTATTAGGTATATGAAATGACAATTGTGCAAAGTATAACAGTAAAAGTTTTTCTGTGTGAGTTTTTAATTTATATGAACAACTCCATGACCAACTTGATCAGTGAGTAATAATTTAATTAACACTCCATTGTGCAAAATTCACAAAAAGTGTAACCAATACTTACTTGCTTATCTTCATTTGTAACTCCATAAAGACAGATTTCAACTAAAATGGGAGCTCGCAACAAGAATAAAATCTGAGATCCTGGTGCTCCAGTCCCCGATGTGTTTAATTTTGTTCCTATTACAGCTATTATTCTTTCGCAACAGACCTTATACATTTTTTCACAGATCTGAGGGTTACTATGAGACAACAATGCTAACACGACCTCTGCAAACAGTTACATAAATAATCTAAAGATGAACGAGAATAAATGGTTACCTTCTGCAATTTCAAAAACATTGTCAACTGTTTTCCGAGGCAATTTATTGGCACATAGTGCTACAACCATATCAACAAACCTTAAATTTTTATGAAATTCTAAGCTTTGCATGCCCTCTTTTGCTAATTTAATTGCAATAACTGCTGGTATCGAACTCGAATTCCGCAGATATTTTATGGCAGCTGTAAATGAATTACAAATGCAAGTGACTTCTTTATATTTTGCAACTGAATCGGTTTCAAAGTGTCCTCCAAATTCCTATAAAGTACTAGGATAAAATTACTGCAGACACTCAAGTTTTTCCATATTACCTTCACAAACTGATATATGATTTCGTGTACAGAAGGATACAACCGTGCTAGTGCAGAATCTAATAAGGTACTTGCTAAGGCATTCTTTAAAGGACGTGGTAAAACAAAGTCAGCTTTGTTCAGTGGGATCAGTCTAACCAATAAATTAGCACAACTACAAAGCAGATGTAGGTGTGCTGCACGATCTGCCTGATTAAAATTACTTGACATCACTTCTAATCTAAAATTAATTGTAAAATATTCAATACTACATGTAAATAGATGTTAACACACCTGTAGTGCTCTAACACTTCAGCATATTTCACTAAAACTGCTTCAAATTTGTGCAAAACTTCAAGAACGGGTGGAACAGAGTTATTAGTCCATGCATCTGGCTTTATACATATACTTAATAAACAAATAAGTTCATCCAATAATACTAGTGCTAAATTTACACCAATCTAAAAAATTATAAACAACGAATACAGTAGAATACGCTTTTAATAATGCTGTTTATTATCAACATTAAAATATCTACGGTGTTGGGAACAGATACAATATTTATATACCAAATACATTTAAACCACAATGTGCTTGACTTTCGGTATTTGAATTAATATGAACTCTGTTAAATTAGCAAAATTATAGTATTTTTTACACAAAATCCAATAATTTTGAATAGAAGAAACAAAAGAATGTTTCGCTAGAGATAAATTAAATTTTTAAATTTATTATCCATCACAAACTTGCATGTGTGTCTGATGTTTTTGTTGCTTTAGTTCACAGTCCAGAAAGATAGATGGCATTGATAATATTGTATGTACGACATCTATTACGTTTTATTTGGCTATGTCAGGGCTCAAGATATAATGAAAATGTTAAATAATACACGACTTGATGTAGAAATACCTATCAAATTAGGCTGTAATTAAACTACCGTTAAACGGTCGGCTGCTAAAATGCCGTTAATAGATATGACGTCATTGAAATGACGTGTTTGAGGGCTTTTTATTGGAATGCCGTTCGCTTCGTGCATTTTAGTGGTCGAATTGACAGCATCTTATTATACTGCCATTGCATATTATCGGTACTGAATGTTATTTTCGATAAAATATAGAATATGGCCTTTTGTATTTGAGTTTTTTATTGAAAACGATACACAAACATGTAATAACTAAAAAAGATGCTACAGATAGCATTCTCTACAAAACCACCTAAC
>JABXWE010053646.1:0-10817 GCA_014611495.1 Limonius californicus
GTTAGTATTCACCTGATGACGACTGTAGATACCTAACAGTCGAAACGTTGTGGAATTACTGTGTTTTTAAAAATAAAGACAATGGAAGTCCAAACTACTGATTTTATTTCATAATGTGTAGTGATCTGTATGGTGACCATGGAGATGTCTACCGAATTTGTCGAGGGTCATATTGATGTTCACTTTAATAATATTCAAGAC
Organism: Limonius californicus; assembly: GCA_014611495.1. Lineage (NCBI taxonomy): Eukaryota > Metazoa > Arthropoda > Insecta > Coleoptera > Elateridae > Limonius > Limonius californicus. The sequence continues at coordinate 202 of JABXWE010053646.1, forward strand.
AGTGTGTGAGATATGTTGGAATGTGTCTTCTTTTATTTAATGATTTTGGCTTGTCGCAATTCGGCTATAGAATAAATATTCTCATTTGTGCGTCCAGTATGACCTGCCGATTTTGAACTCATTAGCCGATCCACTAACTTGTTAGAATCTTTTCAAGGAACAAATTCCAGCTTTTTGTTGTTTAATTCCATCATTTGCATTCCAAGACCTGTCCTGGACTTAGTTCTTGGTCTAACATTAGGCATATCTGGAAGTACGAACTTTTTCACGACATTTTTATATTTACGTTTTGCAGTTCCCTGTATTTGTTGTTCGGGATCATAATTTCTATGTGCAGAGTCAGTGTGTTTCAAAATATCTTTGTAATCTTTGCTATCCCTTTCCTTTACTCCAGTTGGACTTTCTTTGAATAAAAGTTCGTATAAGCCGGGTGTACCCTCATATTCATAAGCGTCACCCCTAGGAAACTTTATAACTATATTTTCACCATTAAAGTCTAGCTGTAAATCGCCTATTAAGAATTTATCTAATGTAGGATCAAAACGTACGCCGTATGTATGATCAAAGCTTTTTGTTGTCCCAGAAACAATTGTTCTACATATGTTCTAGCTAATCCTTTATACTGATCTAGATATTCTAAAAATTCTGGAGTTGTCCCTGAACGGGACAGTTCTTCCCTTAATTCTTCTAGTGTGGGGAGCTGTTCATCTGTTTCAGCAATTACTTCTGTATCCAGGAAACTAAGTTCTTCTTGCGCCGCATTCTGTAGAGAGCTGTGTGCTATCGGACTTTTAGGAAAAAGCCTGCGTCTGACTAGTGTTAAATTCAGCAAAGATTTTGAAGTGTCTGTAATAGGCGTTTGTTTTGGTGATTGCCTTACTTCCGGGGGTTCCACTTTAAGCTGTAAGCTTTCGTCTTTCAACCTAGATATTAGTTCTTGAAGAGGTTGTGCGATAGGCTTTAAGCTTTTACTGAGCTGCATTTCTGACTGTACAGCATCGGCTTTAATACTCTCAAACTTTCTTTTTACTGCTTTTCTGGATTTAATCAACTCCTCCACCAAGCGCTTGTCCATGGTAACTAAGCTGGCCATTTAGTAATTTCCCTATTTATATACTAATAAAACAATTAATCCCCTTTCTATAACGTCCGAATTTACTTCGCTATCTTTATTTATCACCACGAAACCGTATTGATCCTCCCAACAACGACAACACAGTTTCTTAAACCGTTCGAAGGTCATGTCAAAGTTCACGTGATCATCATATATATGTTTTAGATTAGTAACGTCTTGTTTCAAAACAATTATTAGATTCGCATTATCTCTTACAAGCTGTTTAGGAATGGAGGAGTACGTTTGAGACAGATAGAAGCAATAATTATTTTTATGACGTCCGAAACAATAATGGTCTCTAATAACACTTTGATTGTCGCATACATCATCGAAAATAATAACAGAGTTTGGTTTTACTTCTTCCGGCGGTACAATTTCCGAGTGTTCTCCATATTCGTAATAACCTAATCCACTTATAGGTTTTAAAAGTTGTCTAAGATACTGGTATTTCGGTTGATATAAGGACTTGGAATATAAATAAACGTTTTCAAATCGTAGACCGTTGGGTTTTTTTAGCAAGTTAATAATCACTTTTGTTTTACCGCTGCCGGACCCTCCTACAATAAGACTCCGCTTGAAGCCACCGAGTAGTGTTCCATGTTTTCGATACTGGTTTGTGTCAAGCTTCATGTCATGATTTTTTATTGGTAGACTCTTCTTTTGAGATGTGACTTGCACCTCATCCATGATGTCACTGAAGCGGTATATAAATTTGATGGTATTTAGAATAAGTTATCAGTCGTTACGGGGCAGTTGTCATAGCTAGTTTATAATGCCGCGCAAATCTATTAAAAAGTTCATTCTTCGAAGGAGATCGTCACGAAAGGGTACTGGGTTGATCAACACGTTGATCAATAAATTACCAGTTGAGCTACATTTAGCTGGCTACCGCTTTGTGGCCCGGGAACACGGTTTAGTAAACGACTTGCTAGGGGTGATAAAGGAATCAACCCATTGGACGAAGCTTGTAAAGATCACGATATTAGTTACGATACCTCCAATAATATTGACGAACGCCATAGAGCTGACAATATATTGGCAGAAAAAGCGTGGGGGCGATTTAAATCGAAGGATGCCAAGTGTGGGAAGAAAGCAGCTGCTTTAACTATAACGGGCATCATGAAAGGGAAAACCAAACTGGGAATGGGTGCAAAAAGGCGTCGCAGAAAAGTTTCCCCTAAAACCAGTAGTTTTAAGAGGGCTGTAGGTATAGTTCGAAGACGTATAGGAGGGACCTTAAGATCTACTTTGTTGAATACTGCTAAGATTGCACTAAATTCACTTAGAAAACGCAAAATTGCTCCCCCGAAACAAAGGGCGATCCCCATTACTAAAACGGGAGGGATTTTACCCCTCATTCCAATATTTGCAGCATTAGGAGTCCTAGGATCTTTAGCTGGAGGAGCTGCAGGCGTCGCAAAAGCTGTTAGCGATTCCAATGCGTCGAAGAAGACTTTGCAAGAAACAGAAAGCCAATCGAGCTATGGAAGCGACTGCTGCTGGAAAAGGCTTGTACCTAAAACCCTGCAAGAAGGCTCTAGGATTGTATTTGAAACCTTATCCAAAAAACTTCCCATAAAGCTACCTCACCGAGCATTAACAAATATCGATTTAATGCCCGAAAATTAAAAATCCCCAATTTCAGGGCTATCTATATGCGTGACAATCTACCTTCAAAAATATATCATAGAGAATGTGGTATCATAAATCTGGATGACAATGTAGGACCAGGTACACATTGGACTGCATATGTGAAGGTTCATAATACAATTGTTTATTACGATAGTATATGCCAACTAAAGCCTCCTCCAGAACTAATACACTACTTTCGAAGTGCAGCGGGAATAAAATTACATATAACTTTGATAGACTTCAGAAGTTAAATTCTTACAACAGTGAACATCTAGTACTACAGTTCTTATATAACAGCGCTGGATAACGTCTGGTTGTTAGTGTTTATTCAGATTTTAGTGAGAAATATCTCTCAATTTTGTGTTAACGGGCAAATCTTCTGCTTTGTCGGCTAATTTCAATCCTCCCATTATTCTTGACTCCGATATGGAATACGTTATGGGCTTAACAACATTTGAAACCTTCAATGCTATACCAAACGTAACAAAAAATAATTGTGCTTTGAAATACGGCGAGAAGCTTATAAACGTCCCCGAAGGAGCTTATGAAATAGCGGATTTGGATAAATATATCTCTTTGCAATTGGATCCTGGAGAAAATTTAACTCTTAGTGCTAACAATAACACTTTACACACTAAGCTTAAGTCTTCGGGAGTAATAGATTTTAATGTTGACAATTCCATAGGGCCTCTTTTGGGGTTTGACAGAAGGACACTTGAAAAGGTTGCAAATGTGAACTCCGATCGTCCAGCAAACATTATCAAAGTTAACTCTTTATTGATTGAATGCAATATAACAACGGGTAATTATAAAAACGGACAACCTTCTCATGTGATTCGTCAATTCTTCCCAAGTGTTCCACCCGGTTTTAAAGTAATTGAATGTCCAGATCACGTAATTTACCTACCAATCAATGTGTCAACCCTCACTAATACAACTTTTAAAATAGTCGATCAAAATAGTGAAACTGTTAATTTCAGAGGTGAGGTTGTTACGATAGGACTGCACTTAAAGAGTGTTCGTAATGGTGCTCCGATATCATGCTGCATTTTATACTGCTCCCTACCAACAAGAGGGTAGCGCAACCTCAAAAAATTGTAGTTGTCGACGACGTGTTAAGCAGTTAACAGAGAGCAATAAACTCTTTCTACGATCTATTGGATTTACTTTATTACAATGAGTATATTAAACGTTATTCAAAAAATTTACGTGGATAATTCCATAGTAAATGCAGAAATACATACACACAAACCCTACAATACCAGATTCGGGAATAACGATGAAATTCGTATACCAATAAGTGAAGACATGTGTACTCTACCATCTCGCAGTTATTTGTATATGAAGGGGAAATTAAAAAAATGATGGTACACCATCAACAAGAGTTGTGGGTGCGGGGAGAGATGCGAAAACGGAACTGACAACTACCTTCATGAATAATGGTCCGGCGTATCTCTTTAACGAAATTAGATATGAAATGAATGGTCTTCCGATTGATAATACGATAAAGGTTGGCTTAACTTCTACGATGAAAGGTTACGTGTCAGACACTCCGAATGATGCTGTGAAACTTCAGAATTCCGTACGGTTTCCAACCGGTCCCAGTACAATAGTTGATAATAAGGGTAATTTTAATGTATGCATGCCCTTAAACAGATTGCTAGGGTTTGCAGAGGATTACCAGAAAATTATATTAAACATCATACAGGAATTGGTACTGATTCGTAGTAATACAGATACTGATGCGCTCACGAGTGATGATACGACTGTCAAAGTTGAAATTGAAAAACTGTATTGGAAAGTTCCACACATCACTCCTGGTCTAGCTGAGGAATTGGCTTTAACAAAATACATCGATAAAAATATGGATACCCAAGTCGCATTTAGGAGCTGGGAAACGCATGTTTACCCCTGTCTTCAGGAAGTGGATAAACATACATGGTCTATTAAAACAACAACAACCTTAGAAACTCCAAGATACGTAATAATAGGTTTCGAAACCAGTCGGAAGGGGGATATGCAGGCAGATATGAGCCGGTTTGATCATTGCAACATTCAAAACTTACGCGTGTATTTAAATACTGAGAGATATCCTTATGATAATTTAAATATTAATTTTGATAACAACCATTTTGCTACACTCTATGAAATGTCTTCTAAATTTCTATCATCTTACTACCAAAAAGTAAACGAGCCTTTGCTATCCCCTGAAGAATTCAAAACTATTGCTCCTTTAATTGTTATTGATTGCTCCAATCAGAAAGATTCTTTGTAACGGAAGGCGGTGGTTCTTAGATTAGAATTTGAAACTACTAAAAATGTGCCTGCAAAGACTACAGCTCATTGTTTAATTCTCCATGATCGAGTGTTTACATACAACGCTCTTATAAAAGCTGTTAAACAACTGTAGAGAACCTCAGTTGTGTCGCTTTTAGTGGTTGCTGTACAAGGTTTCAAAACCTCTACAAAAAATTTCATCGTCAAAGAATTAGCTGCTTATGACGGTAGTCATACGTCACACTACATATTTAAACCACCATTTGCTTTTCACAACTTACCTGAAGAATTTAAGAAGCAAGCCCTTTGGCTGAGTAATAATCATCACCGTGTGCACTGGACTGAAGGATTTACCCCACACTTCTCGTTCCCTGATATCCTTCAACGGCTAACTCAAAACGTTGATTCCGTTTACGTGAAGGGTTTAGAGAAAGCTACATACCTACGACAATTTACTTCTAAACCAGTTATAGAATTCGAGGAACACCCAGCTTTAATCTCTTCAGAACCATCATGTCTTTATCATTTAAAATCTCCTGCTGTATGTGCATTATCTAATGTTTATTATTTATATAATATGTTTGTAATGAAATAATTTTTTAATAATAAACAAATGTTGGCAATCTACTGTTTTATTTGCATTTTATAAAGTTATATAAAACAGTTTACACACATCTTACAAATCTTGAAATCGTTCCTTATAGATACGTAACCTATGATTAACATTCAAAATTATAATAAAACACACTCAACATTGTTGATTCTTCTTTCGAATCGCAGTCTGTCTAAATACAACCGCTTCCAATCACTTTTTCTGGCCTGTTGGTAGGCAAAAGACCATGCCACCATCTGCCTCGTTACATTTTTATTTTCATCAAATCTCACTACTCGCTCCGTCATCCAATTCTTCTGCATACTTTCCAGCTTCCGAAAAAAACTGATGGTATGGACTTATAAATTCTTTTAATTCTGCAACTACCAATTTTTGCACGAAACAAACATCGCAACACTTTCCCTCTAGAAACTCTTCAGAAATTTTACCAACTCGACTGTATTTCTCCTCCAACTTTTCACAGTATTGGGGAGAGAACATTCCTTTACCATAAACTGCTTCATGACCTGCTTCAAATCCAATAGAGCATTAAATTGTTCACGTAATCTTTCAACTGCGGTAATTTTAGCTACTGCTTGAGTCCATGACTGTTCTGCATAACACATCCACATCTTGGCTACATTAACCTTACGATTTATAAATAATGTTTCTTATATAATATCCCCCACTTCACTTTCACCACTTCTTTCATTATTCTTTTGCAACACATCTAGCGGTCTCAATATCAGCATTTACATTTTGAGGTACCAAATACAGCATTTCCATCATGTATAATACGTTGTCAGCCTTAGTGTCTTTTAACGGTGCTAAAATGTTCATAATATTCGCTTTCATATCACCCACCATTTCTGCTGCACCACTGATTATACTTTTATACCACTCTTCAAAACCAGCATACGAAAGAATTTCGAGAGTATAATTTACTATATACATCATACTCCACAGTTCCATTACAGATTCCCACTCTAACCACACTTCTAAATCGCCATTTCCAATTTTTACCACTCTCTTATCACCAATTAATTCAAACGAAATTGACAGGCGACCGTTTCTAACAGTATTCCAGCGTGCTTCTTGAACTTTGCGGAAGTAATTCGTTATAATTCCTTCGTTTTCGCACAACTCATTCCATTCGTTCTTCTCGAAAAGTAGACATTGCATTTTGTTGTTTAGTCCACAAATTTTCACTACCGGTGACAAAGAAAACTGTGGGGCTAACCCAATACACACACATTTTGTCCTTGACCGATTTAAAAATATGTCTTTTGTCCAATTAAAGGCACATTATCTCTGCGTTCACTTACAGCTTGGCGTTTAGCTTATTCGATAGCGGTTTGGATATTCATGTTTGTAACAGACTTGACTGAAACTGATAGCTTTTCTATACACTCTGCTACATATAAATAGTGTAGTTGAAGAGATGGGAGGTTTATAGTCGGTCAAGTGGCGGGGGTAGATCTAGAACTCTCATTTTCAAGTTTTGACCATGACATTTGACCGCGGTCTTCCTTTGAAGCAAGTCAAACTCAGTCACGTTCAAATGTCATGGTCTGACGTTATTACAAATAAAAAAGAAAGCGCAGCTCGATAGTTTATACTGTCATTCTCGAGCTAACTGTTGAGGAGGAAACACTCATGAATGTTTTTTTCAGAGGAGTTATGGGTCAGGGGTCAGGTCAAAGGTCAATGACAGGTCAATGGTTAATGACAAGTCCATGAACTGGGGTCAGTGGCGGGTCAGTGGCAGGTCAGTGAACTGGGGTCAATGGCAGGTCAGTGAACTGGGGTAATGACAGGTCAAGTGGTGGGGGGTGGATCTAGAACTCTCATTCTTTCCCTACTCCTTTAGTTAGAACAACGGCATGTTTTATGATCATTTAGCAATGTACAGTAGAACGCAAATAGGGCTGCGGGTGTCTTGGAGGTGCGCGTTGACAAAACAGTGGAGTGGGAAGCGGAGCTCAATTTTTACTTGACTCTCGAGCGAGTAACATAGGTACATTCTCTTAAAAAGTAGCAGCTTTCAACACTTACTTGTTAAACTTGCTCTTAATTGATTATTGTTGTTTTCTTTGTTATTTGTTGTTTGTGCTACTGCTGTCTTTGTTGTTTGTGTTGTTGCTATTTTTTGTTATTTGTTGTTTGTGCGTACTATTGCTGCCATTCCTGCATCTACTGAAGAAAAATGGTCTTCAAGACTGAAGTTAAAGGAAAAGTTTTAAGCGGCCAATCCCATGTGCTCATGCATCACATGTGTTCTAAACATACCATAAAACTTGCACAAATAGCGTTTTTTCCTGTTTTTAGAGTATATGCATCTTTTACGGGTGATGAATGGCGTCTGGGGCTGCATTTCTACAACAACCCCAGACAGTTGCTAGCAGCTGCTAGTAGACGTATTTTCCACGGGATTTTGTACATATTCGCTCGAATTGTCATATTTTCTTGCACTAACTCGCTTCCTGTCTTCCAAGAACAAACGTCTGCTTTTTGAAGACTCCTCATCTGGATTATTGGCTTTAGAAGTTATATATGCATTAATTGCTCCTATGTTCAATATACCGAGGAATATGACCAACGGTGATCGTCTCGTACTTCAAGTCGGGTTCTAAGATGGAAGCATCTTATCAATCCCGCTCTTTGTTCTGTTGCAAAAATGTAATCATCTCGGGTTTCTTATCATCAGCAGTATTTTGGTCTATTTTGTAATCATAATGCATTAACGAGACAACTAATACATTTCCTGATTTTTTGGAAGTAATGAAGTTATTGTCATATGATCATGAGATGCAAAAATGAAGACTTTCATGTTCGTTACTTCTTTCGGCTATCCTCCTCGGTTGGCTTGTATTTTACAGTTACAGTTAATCTATGTTCATGTAATAGCCATACAGCTTCCACACTGGTAAATTATCGATCCATGGTTACATTTCTTCCAGTTCTTCCCGAAATACGATTTCTCATTCTTCCAGTAATTACTGCGGCAAAATTATCAAATCTCAACGGGCCTTGAAGTTGTAGGCCTGCGTATATTTCCATGTGCGATGTGTAAAATGTTTTTGCGTTCACCGTGGAAAATACTTTTATGCCGTATTTGTTCGGCTTATTAAGGATGTATATTCGAAAGCTACATCTTTCCCGAAACCATACTATCATTTCCTCACATATTTTATACCTTAACACTTTATCAGAAACATAAATCGGCACTGAGCTATCTAGCACGGAATAATTGGAGTTCTAGACCTTCCTCAGACCAATATTGCAATAATTTCTGTCGTCCCCCATGTAGAAAGCCAGCTAGATATAGTAAACCAATGAATGCTTTAATTTCATGCTTATTAGTTGGCTTACCGCCGTATTTACTCTTGCCTTTTGCCGATATTTTACGTATATCCAAATTAGTAGTTACTACAACTATATCTACAATAACTTCGAAAAAAAAATCATCCAACACTTATTTGATATACTGGCTTTGCTTGCATTTCGCAAAATTCCAGGTAGGCAGGTAACGATATTCTGCTGTCTGGTGCAATCGCTTTGAGGCGGAACGTGCTTCTTCTACCTAGTTACATCTTTTCTAAAAAAATACTGAGACTTAACAGTAGCACTAGTATCTGTAGGGTAATCATCATCTATATTTTTTGCTCCGTATCTGTTTCGTGTTCACTAACAATATTTTCTGCAGCTTCTTCACTTTCTTACTTACACTCGCCACTAACGTCAGACGTTGGTACCTCTTCATATAGTGTCAGAAGTGCTGTCATTGTCGTTCACAATCCTCCATTTCACAAAATGAAACTTAGAACGTATATCCGAAAACTCACTAGCAGTCTAACAAATAGATTAAAATTTCATTCACAATTTGTACAAAGGCTAACCCTAAAATCTCGTTTTTTACGTTCATATGTAATACAAAATTTTAAAAAGAACATGGATTTCTTTACAGGGAAGGAACTAAACAATTCCAAAGGAGATTCCCTTATGTAAACAATAAAATTTGTCTTTCGTTGTAGAAGCACTATAACTTATAAGAATCTTTAGCAATTGAAAGTTAGGAACTTTCCCTAACTAAAATGTCCTCACAGTTTTAGGATGATGAAAAAATATACTGTTCTCACTTTCATAGTTGTACAATACTGTCTTTAGTTTGTATAGGCATATGCAAAAAAAATTTTTTGGCATCCTAAAATTTTCATGTATATATTTGTGGTTTCCCTATTTACAAAGTAAGGTAACACTGATATGATGTCTTTCTACCCGCACTCTTTCTACTGGTTCGCATACTGTACAACCCAGAACGTGTCCTCACTTTAATAGCTGACCACACGCACACACACAGATATATATATACCCTGTGTCTATAAAGTAACCCCCTCCCAACTAATTTTTGAACGACTTGATATTTTACCACAAAATTTGGTGTGCTTTAATGGGAAATTAAATATTACTTTTTAGCCCATGACTCAATTTTCTATCATTTAAAATGGCGGCTGGGCGCCATTTTGAATTTTTATTTTAAATAGAAAGGGGGGTCGAGTGACACCTCATTTGAAAGGTCTTTTAATTCTGCGTCTGATTCTAGAGTTTCAAAGAAAAATATTCAGCCAGCACAAAATTACAAATATTTGAAGATAAAGAAGTCCATTTAAAAAAACTAAGAATTACAGCAAAAAGAAATTAACTTAAGTGTTCAAAATGTGTTGTAGTTAAGATTAGCTTATAAATGACAACAAACAGCAAGAAAACAAATGAAAAAGTGGACTACCTACTAGATAAAAAAATCCAGAAACAATTGAAGAACTTGTTACGGGCCAATTCTCGCTACGAGAATTATGGGACAGAGAAAATCGCACGTTGGACCCGCAAACAAAAAAAAAGATGGAAAAGGCCAGCGGCTCGCTCAGAGAAGTAGGGGGTGTTCGCTAAAAGTCGCTTATAGAGAAAATAATGCTTCAAGTTGTGTACAGGGCGAGTCAGAAC
>JABXWE010053647.1:0-10320 GCA_014611495.1 Limonius californicus
GGCTAAGATCAGACGGAAAAAGATCCAGATGAAACGGCGGCGGTCGGTCTGGACAGCTATTTCTCTGAAAGTAAACGGTGCGGATTCGAGAATTCGAGTTACGGGCGGCCGGGATCTGGTACACTCTGGCAGGCTCGGGCTCGAAATATGAAGCAGCGGTCGGACTCGCTCTCGGCTAAACTGGAAAATAAACTTGTGCGGACTTACAAAAATTAAACGGCGATCGGTAAACTTTGTAGAACGGTGCGGTCAAGGAAGAACAGGACTTCTCCCTTGCCAGGTCGAAACCAAAATATGCTGCTCTGGGGCTGGAGCGTCTTTTATACCCCCTAAATTACACTGATTAATTTCCCTGATGATTTCGCTTGTTGGTGGGAAACTCAGTACACGGGGCAACATAGTGGGGGATCGATGCAAAACGCGACTTAGCGTGCTCCAGACGCCTTATTTATAAACTACGCGGTCACAAAATTTAGTTTAAAATTCACTTAGACCGCGCACTTTAAAAACTTCGTTACAAGTTATTTCTTGTGTACAGTTTCTTGTGTTACAGTATTAGAACCTTGGCTTATGAGCTACCTGGGGAATTAATTCTTTACGAGCCGATAGAATTATTCCAATACCGTTCGGCATACAAATTATACACTATTCACGATTGATTTGCCATCCAGCAGGCTGTGATTTTTTTCTTAAATTACCTTTTTTAATTATTATTTGATTGATTTCTAGCAATGTCAAAATGAAATTGCCCTGTTGCCAGCTGTAGAGTCCCCTACTTTTCTAAAATAATCTAATAAGTTTAGAATTAATAAAACACATAATATATTACACCTACTTAATTGTCAGAATGGTGAAAGTTATTGACAAAGTTACTAAATTGCAAATTGTGAAAGCTTTCAACCATTATAAAAGAGATAGGCCAGACTTCACACGAATAAATCAAGTAATTGATATATTTGGGGTAAGCATGTATTATTTCTTAAATATGCAATTGCAAATTACTTATAATTTTAGGTGTCTGAGCGTTCTATAAGGGACATTTTATCACAAGGACGTTTTGGAATCTTCCATTTGTAGCATAAGCGCTAAGATGGACGCTTTTTAAATTACACGTTTTGAAAAGATTTGCAACGACAAATTTGGCAGTATTATCTAAAGAATGAACATTTTACTCTCGACAAACTCTTGGCTGCTCTAGCGAAAACTTGGAATACAAGGGGGGCAGGACTACTTTATTCAAAATTTTTAAATCAATGGGTTCAGGTACACCTCCGTTTTTCAAACGGAAATATACGCGATTCTTCAATGTGCGCGGGAAAACAAAAGAAGGGCCTATGTAGGTAGGCGTATCTACATCCTATCGGACAGCCAGGCGGCCCTAAAGGCACTATCAAGCTCCAAGGCCTCATCCAGACTGGTCTGGGAATGCTACGAAGTACTCAACGACCTGGCAGGACAGAACACCGTGAGGCTGCTCTGGGTGCCGGGCCACTGTGGGATCGTAGGAAATGAAAAAGCGGACGAACTCGCAAGGCAGGGCTCTGCAGGGCCGTTTTACGGGCCTGAACCTGCACTGGGAGTATCAAGATATGCAATCCGTAGCGTAATCAGCGACTGGATTTGCAGCCAACACAAAACCTACTGGCTAGACAGACCAGGGTTAACCCATAGTAAGGCATTCATTAAAGGACCTTGCAGGCATAAAGCAATAGAACTGCTTAAGCTAAGCAGGATGCAGCTAAAAATCCTTACGGGCCTCCTAACAGGGCACATGACTGTTAAGGATCACCTGATCAGGATCAAGAAATTTGATGGTGACCCCACATGCAGACTCTGCAGCGAGGCACCAGAAACCGCAATGCACATCCTATGCAGCTGTAATGCGCTGGCTGGAAAAAGACAACGCATATTCGGGCAACCATACATGGAACCGGAGGACTTTGTTACGCACCCCGTGAGTGGCCTGTACGCCTTGGTACAGGGAAGTAAGATCACGGACTGGGTGTGAGCGAATACTAGGGGGTACACAATAAGCCTTATTGGCTGAAGTGTCTCCGGAACCATGGGTAGACGGACCCAGGGGACAAAAAAAAATCAATGGGTTACAAACACAAAATGGTGAATGGACGCAAAATTTTATGTGAACAAGAACACGTCCTTGCATCTAAAATTAAATTTTTGAGACAATTTCTCCAATATCAAAATTCTAGTGAAAATGTGACATTCGTGTACCTACGTGGAAACTTGGATCTACCAAAATGGATCCGCGAGTCGTCAATGGGTACACGAAACCGATCTTAAAGGTAACCCAACTAAAATTAAAAGTGAGGGGAAGAGGTTCACGATTTTGAATGCGGGATGTAATTTAGGCTTTTTGGAAGGGTGCGACATGTTACTAGACTTAAAGAACAACGACAGGGACTATCATAAAACTATGAATGGGGAAATTTTTCAAAATTGGTTGGTTAATCAGCTGCTTCTTGCTTTGGACAAGTTGCAAGGAAAATTTGTCGTGGTTATGGACAACGCACCGTATCATTCAGTGCAGTTTGACAAGCCGCCCACATTTTCTTGCAAAAAAGGTGTATTGCAGGAATGGTTGATTAACCACCACAATGTTGAAATTCAGGGCAAAATTACTAAGAAAAAACTTTGGGAGTTAATTAAACCTTTTACAGCAGACGGAAATAAAGGATACGTAACTTACGAAATTTTGAAAAAGCGCAACTATGAGGTTTGATTGCCTTTATTGTCAATACAACCCAATTGAAATGGCGTGGGGGTTTTGTAAGACCTATTACAATAAGCACATAAATTCGCAGCCAAAATTGAAAGACAAAGTTGCGAATTTATGGTGTGAGGCTCTTTCAAAGTGTACACCCGACATGTGGCAAAATTTCTGTGAGCATTGTGAAAAACTTATTTCGAAAGACTGGACAAAACATATGGTGAAATCTATCGTTTGAAGATATTCCTCCTTTCATTATTTCAATTGGGGAATCTGATTCAGAATCGGAGGGTGCCGATGATTCAGATACTTCTAGTGATAGCATGAAGGTGAAATAGGGTAGGGGATATTCTTTTGGCATCTAAATTGTGAATGAGTGTTTTACAGTTTTTATCTCGCCCGAGAAAAACACTGACCTCAGTGGAATACGAACTTGGGTTTCTTAGCACCAGAGGCAAACAGTTAACCACTGGACTACCATAATATCAGTTTGAAATTTGAGCGGCATGGACGTTAATTCTTCTTAATTTGCTGCAAGACCTAAATAAAGGACAACAAAGAATGGCGTGGAATAAGTATGCTCTGTATACATACGATTTGAGTTCAGAATTCTCGTGAAAAAAGAACAGCAATATGTATTTGGTATGTGTTACGACAACATTTAAATTATAGTTATTATTTTATTTATAATGAAATCATTATTATATCTAAGTATTATAAACCAATATTGAGCAGCAATAGGCGGACGTTAAATGAAGAAACAAGCTCCACTGGCAACATTGCCTGCTTTCAAAAAACATAACCTCCATCAAGAAAAACTAGCATAACCCAACTTAATTAATTGACAAATTTCAATGATACCACACTTTCCCCCAGATTTCCATGGCCTGTTGGATGGCAAATCAATCGTGAATAGATTATAGCAGCAGCATTAAAATTGCTACAAAATTCCCCTAAAATCAAATACATGTCTGCATATTCCACAAAACTATACTGCATGACGCTAATTTGGAAAATCAAACACAAATAAACCAATATCAAACTAAACTAAGGTAACACTAGAATAATGAATGCAAAGAGAATTAAACACGGCGATTTGATCAGCAAATTGTCAAAGAAATGTCATTAAAAGTCAAATTCCTTAAAATAAAAAAAAACTACGTCAAAGCTTACGTTTGTTTTAAAATGTGAAATTTGTATTGCACGTTGTTGCAACATTTTTGGAAAACTCAAGCGTTGCAGAAGCTTTAAACTTCGGATGAAAGTTCTGTGTAAACAAAGGGTATGATGACTACAATTACAGACCGGTGATTCCTTTTGTTAACTAAACTACAGTTAAAATCATCATTTCATAAAAATATCGCACGATAAAGAACCCGTAATCCAACTTAAAACATAACTCCTCATCTTTGAGGTTAACAGCAACTTGGTATAAGACTTTATCGCTCCATTTTTGATCCCGTTTCAGATGGTATGTCTGTTATCCTCCATTGAAGATTCACCCTGTATATGATCGATGCAGATATCTTTGATGCTTTTAAGAAAGAAACCCGTTTAAAAGAATTATTATTTTTGGAAATAACGCAGTTCTTCCTGCCGATATTTTTGCAAATTTTGATTCTAGTAGATATGAAAAGGGCGGTTCTGGCTCACTGCTCTTATGGGAAATCCCATGTTAAATTTCGTTTTGCGTCAGGTCTTTTTTGTGGGGTGTTTGTAATGAGTGCGAGAGAGAGGTACTTCGGATGGCTCATGGTGTGAGAGAGAGGTCCTTCGCATGGCCTGTGTGAAGTGGTTCTTTGTGCAGAGATGTGTAGGTGGTGGTGGTGGGGGTATTGGCAATGCCCAGAAGATGTAGCGGAGGTGTAAGAAGAAGTCTAAGAAGTCGGCAGAGCAAGCAGATGTGTATGCAACCCGCCGTACTTTTTTATAAATACGTGGGGATTCGACCCGTGGACCGTTGTATTACGAAGCAGAGATGATTTGCTCGCAGCCACCGAGGCTTGTTGATATCGTAGTGTAGTAAGTGGTATATATGTTCCTGAAAACGTCGCGCGAGTATGCAACCAACCGGTCGTGTATGCAGCATGGATGTAGCAATATGATATTTGCTATCTCCGCTCCCCGCGCCGGATAGCTTGCTTAAGCTGGTGGTGGTGAATTGATGATTAATTAAACTATTACCTAAAATAATAACAGTAATAATAATAATAATAATGTAATAGTAGGTAGTAGTAGCCAAAAGAATAATAACCAACTAGTGGTACGACGGGGGATGATGGTGAGAGGGGGGTGCGTATACTTTATGTATGTTTTAGAGGGATGCATATGACGACAGCGGGTTGGAGGGGGTATTTTTTCGTTTATTTTCCGCAAATTTCTACCCGTTTCGGAGATATGTGACATTTTAAGGATTTTTAAGGTTTGGACTTACAAAAATTGGAAATAAAATTAAAGAACAGTAAGTAACTATAGTATAGGTACAACGGGGGAGTGGTGGTGGTGGTGAGAGGGGGGTGTGTGTACTTTATATATGTTGTATAGGGATGCATATGATGGCAGGGCGTTGGGGGGGGGTAATTTTTCGTTTATTTTCCCCAAATTTCCACCCGTTTCGGAGATATTTGACATTTTAAGGATTTTTAAGGTTTGGACTTGAACTGAATACAAATTTATTAAGTTTGCTGCTGCAGCTACTGCTACTGCCGCTAATACAATACTACTAAGAAGCAACACAGAAATAAAACAACAGCAATAATATGCCAGGTGGCTTTTTATTATGGAAAATACACCCGTGCAGTGACACGTATGTGCGTGCGACATACGGCACACTTTGTTAAATATTTGTTACAATTTCGACAGGCACATACATGCCCGCACGGCAAAAAAACAAGCTCTAAGGGGTTAGTATAGCACAAGGTACATTTATTAAGGAAAAACTCGTCTCTTAGTACTTCTGGTGGGTCTGATGGAGGGGGTGGTGGCGGTGATTGTTCTGGAGAGGGTGGCAGCGGCGGCGGTGGTTACGTCTCCCCTGGCGGTGTGGGCGATGCTTCAACGTCGAGGTGAAGCAATGTGGGCATGTCCCGTTCAGGGAAGCTGTTAGGTCGAATTTCAATATTATAGTCGCCCGCCATGCTGAAATCGTTTAAGCGTGGCCCGTTGAATGGTATATTTGGGCAATTTATTCCTGTTAGAAACGAACAGTCTGGAGAATAGAGTCTATGCAAGTCCCATATGTTTTGACCCACTGAAGCAAGATCTAGCGACGTGTAGAGTTCACAGAAGGGACATCGCACCCAAAAGTCGTTATCACCACCGGGGTAGAAAAACCCGGCCCTGGCTATAGCATCGATATTTACATACACGTCGGCAGGACAAGATGCAAATGACAGTATGCGATTGTACTCGTCATACATACAGGTCAATTCGGTGGCAGTAGCAGACCTGGGGGAGTCTTCTTCGGTGGCAGTCTCAGGTGCTGTCGACGTTGCTGCCATGAGTAGGTGCGCGCCTGCTGTAAACACACAATATGCACAGTAAGAAAACTACCAAGAATGAGTAGGTGCGCCTGCTGTAAACACACAAGACGCACAGTAGCAAAACTACCAAGAATAGTTAACAATAATAAGCGAAAACGTACCTGCTCTTATACGAAAGGACTCCCCGTCGTCCCCATCAACAGGTGGTCGTTATATGTTTGTGCTTTCTCGCGCTTAGCAACAGACGGGCAATGTTGCATCAGCAACTAGTTAACACAGGCGGCCGTTATATGTTTGTGCTTTCTCGCGCTTAGCAACAGACGTGAATGTTGCATCAGCAACTAGTTATTTGCATATTGTAGACGGAACGCGCCACCAAGGCGAGACGATGACATCATGTTGTTCGCATAGTCGCAGAAGGTCAAGCACGTGCTAGCGAGGTGGCGAGGCGAGGACAGCAGCAACTGGTTGTTTTCCCACAGGCCGCAGAAGGTCAAGCATGAGTCAGCTTGTTTGTTCTTGCAGTGGCGGTTCGGTTATGAGATCATCGGCTTGCACCGACACAAACACATGTTGCTATCGTCTTTGGTTTAGACATAAAATAATTCGCTTGAGCGTGCAAAATAAAACAAACAATTTGAAATTTAAAGCAAATATAATAAAAAAGAACCCTCCGATCACTGCTGCTGCTGAGGTATGGTATAATATCCCCAAGGTAAAGAGCTTATGCCATCAGGAAGAAGGTAACGTTTATCATCGAAAGGGTCTAGGGCTTTCGTTTTAATTTTGTAGGTAGATACCTCGTGATTTTTGGATCGAATTGTGCTATGTGTGGCATAGAAAATTTTGTTGTGAAATAAAGAGTCGTAATAGGTTTGAAATTTTATACGTTTGCTTAATGCGGTTCTACCGACACCTTTAGCTTTTTTGATGACGCAATCATTATTGTCATACGCAGTAAAGTAGGCGTCGTCGTCGTTGTCGTCAGCGTCATCGTCGTCGTCGGGGTTAGGTGCATAATTGGGGTTGGGTTGGAGTCGTAACGAGTACATTTTTGCACGTAAACCTACAAAGTCGGTAACTATACGTCCGTTTAACTCGTCTTTAAATTTGCCAAGAATTTTACCATTAATCTGCGGAATACCGAAAGAATTATCAGGCGGATAATCAGAAGTGTCAAAAGGAGCGTCACGCCCACAGTCTTCGATTTCCTTTCTAATAATTCGATAAATATCGTCCGTAAAGGAATACATGAAAGAATCCGTATCCATGTATAGTAACGTGGCTGGATTATTAATGTGATGTAAGATGTGCTCGTAATGAAAGGAGTACATAAGTAATTTCGAAAGGTCCAATATTGCCATGCCCAAATATACCGGTTTATTATAGCGCAGCGAAGTTTTATTCAATTCAACGGCGACCATGTTCTCTTTGAAGATTGTGAACGATTTAAAATTTGGTTTAACAATCAATTTTCGAGCGCGCGCCCAGGAAGTAGCCAACTCGATTTTTCTATGTTTGCGAATGTTTTCCATGGTTTTTCCAAACACGGCATTGTTCATCAATTTAAAAAAATTTTTCTCAAACGCGTTCCGTGCCATAGAACGGTGTCGGGTATTGAGGTCAATGTACTCCTTGAGCCAAGGTTTTTGTTTGAACTTGAGAATGCGATGAATTTTTGTTAATCGTAGACCGTGATAAAGGCATTGCAATACATTTCTAGCATGGATTACATATTTGCCTTTGTCAAACGTGGTGGCCATCAATTTGGAATATTTCGACCCCGGGGGCTTTCTGTGTTCTGGACAAAATGGCAGTTGCGAATGCTTATCGTGAAAATCTGGCGGATATTCTAAATCAACTTCGAGAAAACACGAAATGTCATCTGTCACGTTGTTGTCTGCATCGTTGTCAGAGGAAAATAACAGAGAGGCACATGCCTTGTCGTCGTAATTGGAATGGTGTGTTAGTTCGTTATATGCTAAATTTTGTAATTTAGTTTCGATAGCTTCGACCTCCGCTTCAGGTAACCATTCGAAACCGCCATAGGGCAAGGATTGGCTCATCGCGTGTCCATACAAATTATTCACATCCACGTAAAGCAAATACGCTTCTGGCAAAGAAGGGTCAAAAGTGTCTGGAGCATAGTTGTTATTGGCTTTCGCGTACCGATGGGAACATTGCACTAAACCGCCGCGAATACCTTTCTCTATGAATAAAATTTGGTCGTGATCCTGTAGCAAGTCCAAGTTTATTTTAGTCTTTTTCAGAGCAGCGTTCCAAGCCAACGAGGGCCCAGTTACCTGGTGTACTGGGTCGATTTTGAAAATTTGCAAGCATAAATTACGAAATTGTTCAAACACGTCCGTTAAAATTTTAACATCGCATTGCAAATACAAGTCACTGTACACGCCCAAGGTAGTAACTCCGAAGGCGTCCCAAACCGCTCGGGCGTGCTCGTAATCCGCTCGGGTAACGTGTTTTTCAGTCAGTCGATTGTAAAAATGCTTTCGTGAAGGTAATCGCGTCTCTTCGAGTCTTTGCCACGAATTTAAATAGTCGTAGCACAATGTCCCCTTTCGCGCCATTAATTCAAAATTATTTGGAAAAGCCCGTCTGGTGTACTGGAACATGTCGGGGGTTAAATTTTTCGCCAGGCTGTCTAAACTTTGGCTCATAAAACGAAATGAGTCTATGAACCGCCATGTTGAATTTCGATACCTTTTAGAAACGGATATGTATTTTTCTTTCGTTATTGGTAGCAGATTAATGGGCGAAAGTTAACGTTATGAGAATTTCTTTCACTTGCGACTGAAATCACGTTTTCGCTGAAGGTATTCTATTACAAAATGACGTCTTTTCGCAAAGGGTTGTAGAAAAAATCCTTTTAATGTTACAACAAACTGCGTTGGAGCCGCATCAGGTTTTAGCATTCTTCTTTTTTTATTTGGCAGAAAGCACTCTTCTTCAAAATGATCTCCACACACATAAAAATTAGCAGCGCGACATTGAGGATCTATAAAATTGCCAAAATATTAAACTATTTATCAAATTTTCTTACATATTACTCTTACTCATAAAGTATGTCAATCTTTCCAACCATAATTTTCTCAACTCTAAATTGGAAGGTGCTTCATGCATTGAAGTTGAAGTACTGGTACTAGAGCATTCTTTAACACAACACTTCCGTTTACTCATATTTAATTATTATAATTATAGAAAATGAAGTCAATAACCGGAGTTAACTTAATTAAGGTTTAAGCGAAAAATAACACTAGTAAAAAACACAATTATTTAAACAACAAATACAAGGTATAAACAACAAACAAACAAAACTCAACGAATGCAAAGCTGGAAGAAAATAACTTCAAATTTTACTAAAACTGCAATAGAATTCAGAATTTGAAAGCTGTCAGTTTAAAAATTGAAGTTGACAAACAGTAATCTCAGCTACTCGACAGCTTGTTATCATAAGTGTTCCGAGATGGCGCTGACAAGCGAAAAACTTTTAGTTCGCGTAAATGCGAATGAGCCAGCTATACAGGACTGTAAGGTTCTATTAATCGTAGTCAGCCATGTGTCAGAACAACGAAATTGATACTTTGCCCGTTAGATGGCGACTGTCAAATGTCACTTGACATTTCGCCCAAAAATTCCTAGATTGTGTAATGCGACATTTTTAATATCAGAAATTTTGAATTTCTACAAAATCAGTAACTCAAAGTAGATAAAATAGTATATTATATTCGTTTCATAACAGGCATCGTAGCACTTGTACCATTGGAGCAGTCCTCGCTATGCTCGTCTTGCCCCAAACCCACGCATGCAACAATAGGCCCTCGCGTGGGAAGGAGACGTTTAATACACTAGTGCTTTCGAGGTTTCCAAAAAACACATGTGTTTTTTGTTTACAGAAATGTCAAATTGAAGGCACGCGGAATTAATAATTTGTTCTCATGGCGCTCAAAAACAATGAAGCAATCAACAAACCTTAAAATACACATGAAATAAAATTTTTAAGCATCCGACAGCAAAAAATAAACTTGAAGAAAAAAGAGTAAGGTTTTTAATAAAGCAAAAAATGGAAACTCAAGACTGGGGGGGGGGGGG
>JABXWE010053648.1:0-15615 GCA_014611495.1 Limonius californicus
TGGTAGTTCGATTTGAATTTGAAAGTTTGAAATGTCAGTTTCAGCCACCTGTCAGTGCTGCCATAAGTGTTTATAAAAACTCCCTAGTAATCGATTTGACGTAAAATTTTCTACATAAATTTATTTAAAATACTCTTAAACTTCCTCAATAGAAAAAATGGTATAAAGAACACGTTTCATAAGACCACTTGTCGCACTCATCCGTTGAAAAACTCGACGCTTCGCGTCTCGTTTTTCAAACTTGGACTCGTGCGTTAAGAAAAGGCCTTATGAAACTAGTTCTTTAATATACTATTTTATCACTATCAAAATCAACAAGTTTTAAAGCAAATAAAACTGTCGTAGAAATAATTATATGACTGTTGTTTCAATCAAGTGTGCTTTTGTGATCAATTATTGTTAATATGTACTCGTGGCTAATCCAAGTAAGTGATTGTAACGCTTTATTTTCTGCGCTTTTAACCTTAAATGGTTTTTCTAAATTTTAAAATAGGTGATGTATTTTAAACGCCCGTTAAACTTTCCACCCGGTATATGAGATTGATCTAAATACTAAATAAATTCAACACGTTCAAGTGGGAACGGACGGCATCCCTTTTGCGAAAAAATATACTTTTATATAATCATCATAATCGTGATCATCTTTTGGTTTACGTTCAGGTAAGTACAGGAAAACTATAAATTTGAAATTTATAACCTTAGCACAAATGTTAACGTTTTGACAGTTTGACGTACGATGCGCTTTGACTTAAATAAATAGTTTTGATATTAATTGTACAAGTTGCTCTTTTTACGTACTATTATACGGCTAATTAAACCGTACGCAAGCGGAGTTAAGGCCAGGATACAATGTACCTATCTACCTTCTGATATTGTTCCAAACAGCAGTAGCAATACATTTAACTTAGTTCAAATGTAATTTCCTATTCGTTTTATATCGTTAAATATAAGCTACAAGCTAAGGAACTACTTTAGTACGAGGGCAACCTTCTAAGTTTTTACAAAAACTAGCAAAAAGAAATGTTTTTTTTTAACAAACTCTTTTGCTGCTTTATTCGCCTTTAAGATTTATACACTTCTGCATGCGTTCAAACCAATCCTCGAAACATTTTTTCCACTTTGAAGTTGATATCTCAAAAACATGTTTTTTGAAGGTTACAACAGCTTCTTGGGGTAACGATAATCGCCGTCCATATATTTATATGAACCGGAAACTAAGCAAAAATCACTGTTAGGGTGTTCCAAGATGAACTGAATCCCACAAAAGTTGTTCGTTCACGAGGCACTTCCAAGAAAATGATCGCTTGTTTCTTCGGTTGAACTGGACATGTTGCAACTATTCCTTTAGACTTTAGAG
The DNA here is from genome assembly GCA_014611495.1 of Limonius californicus. NCBI lineage: Eukaryota > Metazoa > Arthropoda > Insecta > Coleoptera > Elateridae > Limonius > Limonius californicus. The sequence goes on from JABXWE010053648.1 coordinate 1,358, forward strand.
GATCGAAGAACACTTAACGCTGAATGGTATACAACAATTTGTTTGACAGAAGTCATTTGAAGAAGAGAAACATCGAATTAATGTCTCATTACCCGTAATCACCTGATTTATCGCCTAACGACTTCTTTATGTACCTAATGATTTTTTACGATTTTAGTAAAGGCCTAACTCAACAACAATGCATAGAATCGCTTCGTTCAACTTTTGGTAATGAAGCACCATCAGAAATGACTATTTACAATTAATTGGTCTACACTACTCGGTCAATCTCTAAGCTGCCACTGTTTTCACTATAACAAATGTTACATTTTACGAAAATAGTAACGACACATCTTAATAGCGCCACCTAGTGGTCGTTTGTAAAAACTTAAACGGCTGTCCTCGTATTATTGTTAGATAGATTTGTTTGAAATAATCGACAGCCACGGTAAATTTCCCAAAGTGCTATTAAATCGATTTGTTAGTTAGTCATCAGTTTAATGCATACCCAACAGATTAGTTTGGCAATCAAATATTTTGATAAAAATTTTATAATTAATATTCAAGCAGCTAACCACGAAATTATTCATTTATTCAGCGATTGTAATTCGGAATGATGAAGATAATAGAATCAAGAAATATTCAATATGATCTCTTAATGAATTAACAAACTAATGTAATACCAATAACTCCTACTTTTTGGATAGTTTTCAAATATACAAAATGTTTATGTAAATTTTGTCTATTATTTGGTAGTTGTTAGTTAATACTTGCTCTCCTTAAATTTCTTCTAAAACAATCATTTAAATTTTACGGCAGTTAATATTGATTGATTTACTCATTCAATGTTCAAGCACCAATCAGTCAATATTAATATCAATATTTGCGTTCTGATTTACCACGTGACATCCGTATTAATAAAAACATAACACTTCAAGTTACGAGGAAAAAATAACAATAAATACCTTTTAGGTCAGACTGCTGCTCTTAAAAATCTAGGTCCAAATAATATGAGGGAATTCCCCGTTTTCTCTCTTATTAAGACAAAATACATCTAGCACGTAACATAAATAAATGCTAGACTTTACCTAAACTTAAGTACCAGTGTAACATATCGTACATATCTAGCAGTTATCTTCGGGGTTTTTATGTATTATTTCCTGGTTTATATGTATAAATACGCACAATTTCCAATTCAAAAGAATTTTGTCATTTCTAATCATTTTAAATTACGTATACCCGTATTTTTACAATGCAAAAATTACAGCATTTCACTACATGTTAATTACTTGTTTCCTATTGCATACGCTATGCAGATAAGATACATAACGAGGCCGTAGGCATAGACAGTTTTACGGTAGCCAGTGGCGTAACGATTTCCATGTGAGCTCAATAACAAATGTTTGGCCCCTAAATTCAATCACGATCGAAGAAGCTAATTTATAGAGTCATACCATCGGCCAAAAGTGATTAACTTTCACGGTCGTATCGAGACCAAATCTGAAACATCGAGTGCGATGACAGGAACATGAATTCAACGTCAAGCAGTAGCCACAAGTAAATAAAAACATTTTGAAATAATTCTGCGGGTAATGGCATACACATCATTTTGCTCTAATAAAGCCAATTAAAATCGAGTTCAATAAGCATGAAACTCGTCTAAAAGCTTACACTCGTCTGGATGGTTTTCTAAATTGTAATTTATTTTGTGTGTTACAAACACTTTCTTGGCAATTTCGTAGAGGTAAATCCGATCACAAACTACAAAACTGGTCTTTATGAAACTTTATTAAGAAAGTCTTACGGGAGGCATTCTGTATGTCTTCATGAAACAACCAGGAAACTTGTCTGTGTGAAAAGGTGTGTTTATTTTTGTTCAAACTTGCACAAAGAAACTTGTAGAATCTCAAAGAGCATATGGTAATGATGGAAATAGATTAAAAGCTGCGGATAAATTAACATTTCCTGTTTATTGATTCCAAAGCGGAGAGGAACTGTTAAAAAGGCACGAGTCAAACTTAACACTTTAAAATTTCCACCGTATTCAAATTTGTAGTAAGTAATAACTCGAATCTTATTTTAGACGTTAATTAATACCAAGCGTTTTATCGAAACCACATTTAAATTATCGTCGTTTTTAACTTTCATCTAAATAATCCAAGTAATTAAAAAATGCAATAAATTTGTTGTATTGATACATAAAATATAGTTTTGAGGTAAAAGCAATTAATACCCAAATATGTACATATCGAACTTTCTCAAAAAATTAAAAATTAATTAATGCATGGCATATTTTGAATTTGATTTAAGGAATTTGTAAACAAACCGTGTGGGCATACGAATGATCTTAAAAATATGAATATTAATTTACACCTTTTAGGCAGTTGTACTTAATCATGCGTGTACCTTTCCCTCATTTATATTTCAATGCTAAGCTGCCCAAAATCGGAGAATTTATTTACTTATATGGAATCAATCACCAAATCTATAATTTTACAACTACTTTTAGGGAAAACATAAATTATTTATACTGGCGTTGAGTGCTACCAATCAAAGACTAAATCAACACTTTACTGACAGAACTGTGGTGTAAACAAAACTTTCTTTTAACTAAAACCCATATGGCGAACTTGCCATAACACCAAAAATATGCTTATTTGAAACAGAAGGTAAAACAACCCCGTTGTAAATAAATTCCATTTTTTATGTTCTCAAATCTAATTATTAAAAACTAAAAAAATAAAGGTTTGTAAAAAGAAACACCATTATAATGAGTACAAAAGAAAAGAGCTCTACAAATTTAAATATCCCATGTTTTTCAACATACATGTCCCTAATACGCTATTTAGAGATGCCGAGGGCTACAGGCAGCGTATTAAAATTCTTCACGGAAGATCTGGAGTTCAATTCCCAGTACGATAACATCAGATTTTTAACGGCCGTTTTCCCCGCAAGACAAAGGAAACCAAAAAAATATTCCGCTTTAAGTAGTAGTGTTTGCAGTTCCCGTGGTGCGGAGCCCACGATAAGCTGTAGGTCCTCTATGTCTGTGGTACCTTAAAACGCACAATACAGGCAAAGAGGAAGAATAAGATATTAATTAAACTGTCTGGCTTTCTGACAATTACATTTGCGTTCTTGATATAACAAACATTCCAAAACAAAAATCTATGTGAGAAACGTTCTTAGAAACGATTTGCTACGCGATAACTATTCTTTTCGATATTTATGCTGTTCATTCCTTGTACTTGATCTTGATTTAAAAAATCGGAAAATTAAGTTAATTTGAACAAATTCAAACTTCTTTCAGGTTTAAATTGTTCTGTTTAACTTTAAATGACTTTTCATTTACAGTTTTATGCTTTATTGTGGTTGACAGCTCTTAACTATTGCACTTGCATAAACTAATGGTATCGGTAAAAATTGTAACGTATGCAAAATTAGGGGAACCACCGATTGCTATAACAAACATTTGTAAGCGGGTTGCTTGATCTTTTTCTCGAAATTTAATCGTTATAAGTAAGCATTCGCTCTGTAACCAAGCTCAAATTAAAACACTGTTTAAATAAAGTCCCCATCTAAATACAATTATAAAAATTAAACTAATTAAATGTTTCCTGTGACTCTTGTTTACATATCCATAGCAATTGTTTTGCTATATTATTTTGACAGTTAAGTATCAATGTCACAAAGTTTTGTTAATTATTGTAGCGTGGAATAGTGCATAATAATCTAATTTCTTACAAATGAAGGCGTACATTCCACTGAAATTCTTACAAGATTGCGACCACAATACAATGTGTCTCTAATAGTCGAATTTTGATTAGCCGAAATCTTTTTGAAGACGGGAGAACTCGCGTAGAAAATGTATGACGAGCTACAACTTTGGTTAATCGTGAAAACGAAACATACCTTAATGCCCTTATTCAGCAAGAAAAGCGGAAAACAGACGTGAAATTTTTCAACATTTACTAAGCAAGGTGAATTATTCCGCACTTGTTTACCGAAGAATACAAGCTGAATCGCTTGCAAATGGCTTTTTCGGCGATATGAAGGGGACGAAGATGATTTCTTGGACTCAATTGTGGCAACTGATGTAACTTGGATATATTAGCTTACTCCTGAGTCAAAACGTGCTGTAGCCAAGGCAATGCTCGCCCCCATACAGCTGCAAGAACAATTGCAAGCATAAACAAATTTCAGTAGGACCTTCTTCCGCATACAGTCCTGATCTGTCTACTTTCGATTTGTATTTGTTAAGCCCACTAATAGAGTTTTTAAACGGGAAAAGATTTCAGTCAAATAATGATATTATGAAAGATGTTCATGAGCGGAAACACATGCAACCTAAAGACTTCTTCCAAGAAGATGTTAGAAAGCTACCAGATCAGTGGCGCTACATCGAAAAATAATTGAATTTTCGTTTTCATAATATTTAATACCGTTTTTATAAATAAATTCCTGGTTACATTTGAACACTACTCGTACATATAAAGGTATAAAGTTGATACGTTTTAAGTTATGGTATTACAACGAATTCTACTGCTGCTGCTAAAAAACCTTAGAAACATTTCTAGGCTAATAATATACGTTAAAGGGATCTTAATTTACTAATTATAACACCTGCTATCCTGTTATAAAAGATTTTTTTTTATAAAACAAACAAATATCCATTGATACATTTACTGTCTAAGCAGTTTGTAGGAAAAGGTGGCTACAGAAAATCAAAAGTCTTGTCTCTCCTGCATATACACAACCAAAAAGAATTTTAATTTTATTATTAACATTTTTTTAAATGTCTATTGTTTACTTGAAAACATATGTTTATTAGAAATACTTTTTATGTTCTATAGGGAAATCAACAAATAACAAATACCTCTATCAGCCTAAACTAAATTTCATATTAGCCTGGCATTTAATGTTGATAACAAGAATTAAATCCTTGTCATACGAACACCTTTGACAATCGTAAACCATGTAGTGGAACTTCTCTTCTCTGTTCCACGGGTTAGGCTAGCCGCCTGCCAGGCATACGTGCAAAGAGGGTTCACAGAACCGACTCCATTGTAGCTGATTAACAGGCCATTGGCCTATAATCAGAAGATGAAGAAGACATAAATGATGACATTGAAACAAAAACAGTACCTACTCTTGCTTGCCATAGACAGCTTATTTAAAATTATTATTTTATCGTCGCCTGGACATAATTTTTAACTAGTATCAAAATACAATGACTGAGAGTTTGAACATTTGTAAGCAGTTTATACTAGGTGATCGAAAAGTAACATAATCGCGGCCGCATTTGGAATCAAACTCAATTTACAGTGACACGTTGACCTAAACCACGTGTTAACGGTATCTGCGCAAAACTAAGACGCCGATTTTCTTTCAAAACCCCACGTAATTAGTAGTTTTTGATCGCATTGCATATACTGGATACCGATTTCCAATTTATGAGTCTGAATTTTGCGTAGACAACACACACTCTCACAGAAGAATACGAAGGCAGCCTTTTAAGTTTTTACAATGGACCACTAGGTGGCGCTATTCACATGTGTCATTTCTATTTTCATAAAATTTGACATTTGTTATTGTGAAAGCAGTGGCAGCTTAGAAATTAACCGAGTAGTTTGTTTACAGTGAGCGTTTAAAAAAGAAATTTTATGAAGAAATGGGAATTTCTCGTGAAGGTTTTCGTTGGGTGATATTTTACGATTTTAGTAAAGTCCTAACTCAACAACAATGCATAGAATCGCTTCGTTTTACTTTTGGTAATGAAGCACCATCAGAAAAGACTGTTTATAACTGGTTTGCAGAATTTCGTCGTGTTCGTGCGTTCGTCAGTGATGAATTTCGTGAATGTCGACCAAAATCGGTTGTTATTCCAAAAAACATCGATGCTGTGCGCAATATGATTGAAGAAGACCGGCATGCGACTTACAGTCAGATAGATGCATCCTTAGGCATATCGAAGACTGCAGTACATTCAATTTTGCATGAACATTTAGCTGTAAAAAAGATCTGTTCCCGATGGATTCCGCATAATATGACCGAAGCTCAAAAAAAGGCTCGTGTTAATTGGTGCAAGCAAATGCTCACAAAAATCGACCGAGGAACTACAAAATCCGTATACAACATCGTAATAGGTGACGAAACTTGGATATATTCGTATGAACCGGAAACTAGGCAACAATCCACTGTTTGGGTGTTCCAAGATGAACCAAATCCCACAAAAGTTGTTCGTTCACAAAGCACTTCCAGGGAAATGATCGCTTATTTCTTCGGTTGTACTGGACATGTCGCAACCATTTCTTTAGAGGATCGAAGAACAATTAACCCTGAATGGTATACAACAAATTATTTGCCAGAAGTCATCGACGAAATCAGGACAAACAACCGAAAACGTCGCATCATTCATCATCATGACAATGCCAGCTCTCACACAGGACGTCAAACAATTGATTATTTGAAGGAGAAAGACATCGAATTAATGTCTCATTGCCCGTATTCACCTGATTTATCGCCTAGCGACTTCGTTGTGCTCCTGAATGTCAAGAAAAATGCGTGGACAGCGATTTTCATCGCCTCAAGAAGCTGTTGAAGCCTTCAAAAGCCATGAGATACGAACTTTAGAGTGGAAACAATGTTGCGAAAATTGGTTTGAATGCATGCAAAAGTGTATAAATTTTAAAGGCGAATATTTTAAAAAGCAATAAAACAGTTTGTTTCTTTCCTAGTTTTTGTAAAAACTTAAAAGGCTGTGCCCCTGTTTAACTACACATTTTGAAAATTAATCGGTGTTCACTTATATATTACTTTATTAGCAGTGACATTGCAAGGGAATTTGCCACTAATATAGAATATGACACACTTTACTAAATGCACATAACGATGAAAATAAGTATACAATACGCAGACGATATGAAAGGCGAAGATTAAGGAGATAAATGTGCAACATAGCTTCTTTCATTTTAGTAAGTATATTTTTGCGACATATCATAAGAACAATAGTCACATATCACATAAATATAAAAAAAGAATCAAATTTGAAAAATGTATAGCTTTAAAGTGACAATGATATATTAGATGTACAGTGTGTTGCCTATTCCTGAAAATTAAGGCACTCAGTTTAAAAGGTTCACACGCTACGGGATATTAAGTTCTGCTAGAGAACTCATGCATTAAGCAAGTTTAAATAAAGTAATCTTAAGGTAAATGTTGAACGTAGAACATTATCTTCAGTTCATATTTACCAGTTCGTTTAAGTAAGTGGAGTATTTGAAAGGGTGTTAAACAACAAGTCTTACTTAAGCATTTTTTAGAATATTCACTAATACCAGATAGTGTTCGTTCGTTATTACTTTATCATTGTAATGAGCTCTTTTACTAGCATATGATTTATATGTTGCAAGAATCTGAAATTTCTTTAACAAACTGTATTCGTTTTTTGTGACACAAATCAACTTGTATTGCCACATTAAAGGAAATGCGCTTAGCTGAATATTTGTGTGATAGTTCAGAGGAAACCGGAATAAGCAATATTAGATTAGCGTTGACTGTTCGCAAACAGCGGCTATGGAATTGCAAAAACAATTGATAATAATTTATAATTTTGTTAATTTAAAGTTCTTGTTTGCCAAGATTACGAATGTTCTGTGACGAAAATTTCCAACCAAACTTTTATTATTGCTTAGTCAACTTTGTACCTTTAGGTATCACTTCCTCGGATATACATATATCATTTTGATACATTTTGTACCATTAACTAATTCATAGAAGTGCAAATGAAACTTTACTTCACCAGACCTTCGAAAGCCTTATAGTACCTTGTTTCCTCTATACGCAAAAAGTTCGGTACCAATTTTTAACTTGGTAAGTTACCCACCAAATACATGGGTTCAACGCTTGAACTCTGGTCTCTGGACTTTCTGCGTTGTAGCCGAATGTCCCAACCATTAGATCACGCTGACATTTACCATTTATATAATAAACGGTTTGACGATAATTTAGTGAATTTCATTCGGTCTAATAGGTATTATCATTTGCATACACAACTCCCAACAACAATTTTTATTACAACTAAATGTTTTGTCTGTCCATTGTTTATGTTGACCCTTAAACCTACATTCAACATCCAGTGTACCAATCATTTTACCTTTGATCGTCAGACACACATTTAAGAGCGGCCTAATCAGGAATGACACACCGTTTTTGAGATAATCAGCTGTTAGGCAAAGCAATGCTCCACTTTAGACTTGCGATGGTTCAGGAGCCCGTAAGATATAGAATTTCATCTCGAGCATACAAAAACGAAATTGTATCTGTATGTGTCACGCTCGTAAATGTGAACTGAAGACGGAGAAAAGACGATGAAATTGTTACCACGCTTTTTAGAGCCGTCATTTAATACGTCTTACTCTCTTATTCTTCTAAACCGCTGCGCGATATCAAATGCGACCGTAACTAACTCGAACCAACAGGTGCAAGAAGTATGACGGAAAATCTTTCACGAAGTTTGGAAAAAATCGGCGGAATTCTGTTCTCTTTGTTGCGGCCAAACAGGAAGCCGCAAAAACCATCAAGTTTATATCACCGGACATAATTACTTGCCAGGTAGTAGGAACAATTAATTGCACAAAAGAATCTCATCGGAACTTGGAGATTTCAATGCCATCGAACTGATGAATGAAAGTAAAATCAGGCTGCTAGTTAAGTTGTAAAACTGACCGGATATACCGCTTCAATAACCATCATATCGTTTTATTTCGGAAATGCCTTTCCAAGGTTGTCTGCTTTGGTGGTCAAAGACATCTCGCGACTTCTGGAAAGTGAATTCTAATCTAGCATCGAATAAGATAACACTAAAAGCGACAATCCGCTTCAGGCTAGCCATTAACTAGTCGAAACTATTAGCGGAACAACAGATGACGGATGTTCCTTGGGCTCCACGATTTAAGTGAAATTATTATTCGATTTGGGGTAACGATTAGTTCATCCTCGGGCCTGAAAATCTCATATGGGAATTTGTGTTAATATGCTTGATGTTTTGAGGTTGCTCATACTGTACCATAAAAAAAAAGCTTTTATAATTGTTATGTACTTTCCAGTATAATTATCTGTGTTTCCATGCCAAGTTTTTAAACTTAAATAGGTACGCTAATTGGCGGACAATTGAAGAAATATGCGCTTGAAAAAGGAAATTTTCTTAATTTGAAAAGTAACTGTCAGATATTTTTCATTTTATTGTGGTATAATTTCATAGGAAAGCGTTTATAATGAAATGTCGTTCTTGCAATGGAACAAGAATAATTGAAATTTGGACGTATTCAGTAGAAAATTGCTTGGAAGAATAAGTTATAGAATTTCCAGATTCTGTCGTTGACCATAAACAATGCCAAGATATTCTATTCTGTCTGCAGAATAATTTCAACAAACAGAAGGAAGGTTAGTGGGATATTACTGAAAGATTTCCAGCACCTTTTATAAAAAGCTATCTCAAAGTTATTTTATTAAAACAATGTTATGCTTGTAAATGAGGTTATATACGAGTCGATAAGCTACCATTTTAACATGTATAATTTCACATTAGCCTAATCAGGCATTTTCTTAAACAACTTTTATTTAAATAACATACGTTGTGAAAAATCACTTTTGTGTCGTTAACCACTACCTTCTTCAAGTCACTTTAGTGTTTTTATGCACCATCTTTGTTGAATGCTTTCGCTTGTTTTGAGGTTTCATGTATAGCGTGGTTTACATATTTATGTTAAAACATAAAAATTAAGCTTTAGAAAACTACAGCGTACAAAACCTGATTCCCAATACAATTATTTATTCAACTGATTGTTTCAAACTCGGAACTTACACTAATAGTTTTACAGTCAGATATTTCAACTACAAAAATTTAATTACCGTTTAGTGTCATTAGCAATTATTTGTGGGGATCTCTTTTTACTTTTTGTTTACTTTTGTTGTAATGAATGAACGGACAATTTCTACTTTTCGAGTTTATGTCTCGACTTTTTCAAAGTAGAATGGAAGCCTACATTTTTAGCATCTGCAAAACATCAAAACAAAGCCATTAGCTTACTAAGCAGATGTAATTTTATAACTACGTATTATTACATGCCTAAATACGAAGTATATTTCATATAATGAGATACCAATATGTGGAGCAAGACTATAAAAGTTCCCGCGTTCACTACTACGTGATATCGAATTTAGATATCGATAGGAAGAAAATTGGGTTAAATAACCATCATTTCTTCCCATGATTATTTCAAGTAACACACGGAATTCTATTCGAGGCCAGATTCCTGTCAATGTCAACAAGAAACAGACATGAAAATATTCACAACTATTTTTAATCAATGACATCTAAGTAACTTTGGAAAAATTCAATAATTTTCAAGGATCGCATCGATCTTAAAAGGGTGACACGTCACCCGCGCGAATTCTATAAGCATGACGTAACAAGGGGGTGTAAAATATCAATTTTAGATCTAACAGACATTTAACTTTTGACGTTGAATTAATTAATATCTTACGCCTCTGTCGAGTGTGACTCATAAAATCAATGCGAAAACGTGTGAACAGCCCTAGATTAGAATAAGAGCAACCCCGTTTGCGACCATTTCACGCATGCTGTCCGGGGCTCAGGGGGGGAGGGGTGTTCAAAATCGATATTCATGCCGCAAAATAAAAATATAAATAAAACAGCTGTAATTTCAGACCGATGTTTTCAGCAAATCATGCAAGAAATTTTATTACGCTTGGTTTTGGTTTGAGCAAACCACCCAACCATAGAAGATCCTTATTGGATAGGAAATTCTTAACAAAGTCACATTTTACTGAATCAATAGTTAGGAATTTCTACAACGTCAACGAATTGTTCAAATGGTTTTTAAGGACTATACCTACGTCTGCCAAATAAAATTTCACTTGTTCTAATTGGGACAAATACATGGATCGACGTGTTAATTAACATTCCAGACGCGAAGAACTGACAGCAATTATGAGTCATTACGGATTAAAAAAATTGTTTTCTTCTAGTAATTTATTTACGTACCATCGAGCATGTTCCTGGTATAATCGTCTTGCACATAATCATAAATCCCTTTGTATATACTCATTTTGGGGCCGTAATTGGTGCGCGGTCACATATTACAAATCGGGCACAACACTCGCGAAAAATTAAGTCATCAATTTTCTTTTTTGTTGCAACTGTTTCTTTTCAAAATTAAGACAAATAACCAACTAATTCCTCCAAGGCAAGGCTACAATTCACGACGCAAAGTTCGAAATGTCTCTCGTCCATGGCAACATAAACGAGCACGCGCACACTCACAGTCTAATCGATCAGAATGAAGTTCATAATACATTAGAATTTACCAAACAGGAAAAGCGTGCCATCAAACTAATCAATTGTACAATAAAGATGAACACGTTACGATTTTCCTTTTTTATACATCAAGGTCGATTTTTCAAAATTGTGCAGTACTGCCACCATTTTTCAAAAATATTTCTAATCTGCGAAGATAATAGTTGCTAAGATTAGTTAAAAAAATTTAGAAAAAAAACTACACATTTTTCTCTTAAAATTTCCTTTATTACTTTCACGATTTCGCGACAATAACTTAAAATATCGAAAATAAGATTAAATTAATCGGGAAAAAGTTGTTAGGAATGTTTTAATAAATGTAACAAATGAGCCAGACTTAATAGGCAAAAAACTCGTAACAAGAGCGATCGTGTAAAATTTTATATAACGTATTTGGTCACGAATAGGATAGAGAATTCCTATCAATAAATTGGATTAATTAGAATTTAGAAATCCGTAAAACGAAAACAAAAGCTAATAAGAGAAATTGCGCTACAATTTAAGGATATGTACGGCCTTTCTTTTGCCACCTCAAAAAACCGTGTGAAGGCTTTAATTATAAACCAGTTTATAGGATTTGCGGATATCTGGCAATTTCTATTCTCAGGTTCTAATAAACCTACGCAATTACGTACTTGACCGTATCACCAAATAAAAAACAAACTATAAAATAGATATGTACTCGAAAGATACCATCATTGCCATTTCTTTACTATAATAAACCATCTTAAAGATAAATAAAGATAAATAATAATAAATAATAGAAAACAATATGATATAAATACGAATGAAGGGTATAATCAGTAGTACCTTCTCATACTTCACCGAACAATGTTGGGACAACAAAATATATCCGGTTTTAGTTTTTAATGGATATACATATTTAAGCCTACTAAGGTGTGCATTACCTATGACAATATTTAAATATTAAATTACGAAAGAATAACCTTCAAAATATAACTTTTCAAGCCAGGTCTCAAACGGATATTATGGAGATGGTTCAAATATCACCGCTAGGCTCTCGAAATATAACTAGAGCTAACTAGCAAAAACATATTTGCATATTTATTAGACCAAATCATTTGTTGATATCTTTGCCAAAAATATTAATAGATAAGTGGTTATGGGCCGTCTGCGAACACAAGCATTAAAGAAGTATACAGAAATATAGTGTGTGGCGGTAATTCAGTTGGTAGAGGGCTCGCTTTCTGAGCAAAATGGCGGTTATAGATTGGGTTGGCCTCCCCAAAATTACCACGCAGCGTTTAAAAATCTTGTGCTGTAAACCTCCGTACCATTTCCAAATACTGTTGAAAACCGTGAGATTTTAATGCTAAAAACTTTCTCTGGAATTTCTGACTGTAGGTGTCCCGCATTTCTACCTTAGCGCTAAGGAGAAGCACGTGTTAGATAAGAGGCCAGTGCTCAGTAGTGGGACAGGAAAGTTTATATTAGTACATATACTGAAATGCAAATTAATATTATACTTTTTCCAGAAAAGCATTAAACTAAATATTTTCATAAACATGAATTTCCTTTCAACATTTCAGAAGAGCGGGGTCCAAAAAAATGCCAACGAGAAAGTTTAAAATCCGCTCCATACACTACTTTGTGGAAGCTAAATCCTAAAATTGATTAACTTTTTCAAACGCACACATATAATGTTTTTATAATTCCATATAATTGCAACCATTTAATTTGCACCAACCAATTTGTAGGTAGTTTGCGGCTCTGCGAAAAAAACGCTAATAATTAAATGTTCTTCCTGAAGAGTTATAGACGAGACCAAATATAAATAAATTTTTTATTTTATAATGACCCTATGCCGGAATGGTGTCACTAGAAAGCTAATTTTTCCTATTTCCCATAATATACAGATTTTTAATTTTTATTAATATTCTCTTAAATATTCCAGTAACGCAGGATTATTCTGGTGTACGTTGTAATAACCGTTAAATAGTGTAACACTCAAACAGTTTAATAAAAAAACAACAAATAGCCTTTTCTTGTTCTTTATAAATTATTCTCACAGAAACTGTTTTCGGTTGGTACCCAATTCCAATCTAACCTAACCTAATTGTAATTTAGCATAACTAATTTAATATAAGGCCCGCCTTAAAACCCTTCAAATCTAAGTTTCTATTTTGGCATAGCTTTTTTGAGTTTTTTTACACAACAAACTGCTTTCGAATTGCAATTTTGTGATTTTTCTATTATCTTTTCTTGCAAACTACGAACGCAGTACTAATATGACCATTAGTACCTAGAATCCCTGTATCTTTGTTCCCAGGCAAGAGTTTATTTCAACATTTGCATTATTTTACAATTTAGAGTGTTTTAGTTAATATTGCATTTATAACAGATTACTAAAAACTCTCCAGTACAAAAATACAATATTACGGAAATTTATATATGAAAATTGTACTGAAACAGAGAGGGATGGTTACGTATTATCTACTTGGTATGATATGTATTGTACAAGCATTGGCTCCTTTTATGGTTGTTATACAAGATTGGTGTGTCTATGTAAGTAGTTGTTGGAAACAGCAGTGTAGTGAATATAGGTAGTTATATGAGTAGATACTGTGTGTGGCATGATTAATTACTATTCCTCTAGCAATTATTCGGGACGTAGTCAGTGGGCAGAGGTTACATCGTAAATGTGCCTACGTCCATCTATTATTATTATGAATGCAACATTAATGTCAGGATGGCATCGACTTACTTTTACGCGGGGGTGTGGACACTCGTGATACTCTCCCCTTCGCAAGTGGGGCTGAGGGGGCACCGCCCCCCCCCCCTCGCGACTCCTGTGAATAACACTGGACTAGTTATGGACTTGGTTGAAAGCCTGAATCTCTCTGGAGGATTGGTGCACCAGAAGATATGCATAATTGTC
>JABXWE010053649.1:0-19990 GCA_014611495.1 Limonius californicus
TGTACTAAATTATTGTAACTAAAAATAAAACTTTGTGATATTTGGCTGATTTGGTCTTAATAAAAATAATTATAAATAGATAATTAACAGCCGTGATATTTAAAATTTATATTTTAAAATTTACATATTTATAATTGCAGATTAATCTAAGACAAAACTTTAAAAACCCAAGAGTGGCTTTAACTTGGGTTTTTATTGCTCTCACATTTTAGACGCTTATCGCACTTCGCTTCTAGATGCTCAGTCGGTTGTAACACTTGACAGCTAAATGCCAAAACTTGTTTTACCGGCTTCCTGCAATAATTATTTTTTCGAGTGATTCTATTGATATTCGTAGTTTTAGTATTAACTATACAAAAAAACCGTTTTTTTAAAACCAGCTCTTTTACAATTTTACGATCCTTTTTGGTCTTATAGTTGCAAAATATGTACACCTTAGAACAGAAAATATTTAAGGTCTAAGAAAAGTTTTGCAAAATAATGGGACTTGAACGTATTCAGTACAAAATTCCTCGAAGGATATTGTGTCGAATTTCCATATACTGCAGTTGAATCTAAGCAATTTCAATCAAGCCTGAATTGTGCATAGAACAGTCACTTGCTCACAACCGTTCGCTTGCCACTAATTTAGTACAGAATTAATCCCACAATCATCTAAATTATTAAATATAACTTTAGTTGGCAAAATTGTGCTACCAAGATGAAATTAAATAAATACCATCTTACTTATATTATGATTCAACTTAAAATGCTTTCTGCGTAAGTTTGTTTGTTTGGTTTATATGAGTTATCCACCAACGATTCCCTAATTATGTTGTCTATGATACGCATCGCAATACAATTCAACCATTTGAATGATCATTTGTAGGAGTATAAAGACTCCATGAGATTAATAATATTTATTGGCTTTCAGCAACTAGTTGGTGCCGTGTAAAATACATATTTAACCGTTGGACACGCTGAAAAATTAATTCAGGGGTGGTGGGAACGTGAACGTGTGATTGAAGAAATAAATCCAAATGTAATTACTTTAGGTTTAAATTCAGACTCAGATTATAGTAATTATAAAGATAATTATGATATATAACTGTTTATTAACCTGATTTATTAAACATTTATTGTTGAAATTAAAAATTATTATTATTGAAACATATTTTACCTGTAGCATAGTATACAACAATTTCACACTACTATTATTATTATTCGACATTACAGATTGTAAAGACCACATTTAAGTACATAATAGTAAATTTGAGAAACAAATATTTCTGCTAAAATTCAGTTTTAATTGTGTTTCTAAACAAAACGCGGTCGAGACGTAAGCCGCTTGAATATTAAAATGTTGTAGTATATACCATAAACTCTAATATAGGCACCTGTCTACCTCCTATGCATTACTTAAATACCAAGTAAATATGAACACTCTTAAGAGTTTATATTCTGTATTGAGATAAGCTATGACTAATAGATCTGAGTGAAATACAACCAGTATTTGAACGGTGAAGAAATTTATCTGGCTAAGCTGGTAGCTAGGTAAACCTTAGAGACATATATTATATACAAGTGTATAGTATTTTTATTCTCAATTGGCACACCTACCTGGCGAGGCTTAACTCCCGGTAAAAGGATTTGTATTGTTAAGAATTGTTAACTGATTATCTGTGTGCTGTTCCGCTCGAAGCGAACATTGCACGTATTAAGGGGAATTTCCAGCTTCTTGTTTCAGAAAAGGGGAAAAAATTTGTCGACTCAGGGCGCCCGCGAAATTTATATTACTTAATATGATCATATGGAACAAAATAGTATTCAAATATGCACCACTATTTACTTTATTCGGTAGCAATACGATTTATAATACAATAATTAATAAATTATAAAATTAATAATAAAATAAAAACGACATTCACATGACAGGTTTTTTTACATACATAATTCAATAGAAAGCATCATAAAAACATTTTCAAAATTAATCTTGTTCTTCTTCACTAAAATCAAAACCATTATCACTATCGCTGCTATCATTATGCAAATTTATTACTAAAGGATTAACTCTGGCGAACGTGTATTTTTGTTCAATAGTAACAACATGCCGAATACAACTTTTCCACAAGTCTTGGTCGTTTTTTAAATTAGGCATTCTCCCTGTAAATATAAATAATTCGGACAAGGGATAATTATTTAATTAGTATCGACTTTAATGTGTGCAAATGTATATAGTCAAATTATCCTTAATTATGAAAATTGTAAGGAGCAATTTATTTTCGTTTCTGTTAATAGGCCTTGCAATTCTAAATACGACCCTGCGCTAGGTCCAGTAACGAGGTAAGTACACTCGACATGCTTAATCCGGTGTTACGAACTAAGCCTCTCCAGGTAGGTGTGCCAATTGAGAATAAAAATACTATACCTGTCGCATTTCTTCGCAATTGCTTCTAAAATACCTGGAAAGGCACGTAATTCTTCCTCAGTTTTCCAAATTTCCCTTTTATCCCGTAATCTCTTAAATATTTCTTTCATAATCTGCAGTTCCTCAATATTTCACGTAATTCCTATTTGGTTCTCAAAACTGTAGTTCACGTGTAGTAATTCTTCTGCACTGTTAATAATGTCATAATAATTTTTTTTCCAATTTCTGAAGAATAGCTGGTCCGTAACATACAACAACTTTAACTTACGATTGTTCACAGTTCCGTCTGTGAACAAGTAAAAGATAAAACATTTTTTTACTGAATTGTTGAAGTACACTATTTTATAAATGCATCATTCACCGCTGCTGCTGATTAGCTATTCATGTATTATTTCCATTTATATATTATACACAGTGTATGTATGTATGTAACACTAACCAAGAGAAGACCAATTTATCTAGTTGTTGCCACTATTTCATATAACAACCAAAATGTCGCAACGGTATCCCATTACAAATCGAGGGCTATATGTACCATTCAGCTATATAATTCTGTGTTTTCCTTTATTCTTTATTACCAGTATTATAACATTCATATTTCCTGTAAATTTAACATGTATTTTCTAATATACATCGCAGTTCTTGCGAAGTTCATGTAATTTCTTTATAATTTGCGAAATACCTTTCAGTTATGTACTTTTTCTGTATATTCCCTTGTATATTTAACCTTTTATTATTACTATAATTCCCATAATTCAGATGCATTGCTGGCATATTTCAGCTATTAAATTTTGTACTTAAATCTAGCAGTCTCCCTCTTTATACTGTAATTCCTGCGTATTTGATGTAAGTCATTTGCGGTTGCCAAAAACTTTTTTTAAATGTTTAGTAGTGTATGCTTCTACTATTACATTTTCCGCAATTATTGTCTATTACCCGTATTCCATTTGCTATTTCCTGTTTATTTATACTGCTTACGTCTTGATGAAATTTCGTTGTTCCCTTATATTTTGTAGTTATTGGGCATTTCCTTTAATTCCTTGGTAAGTTATAATAACCTTCTAATTTATGCAATTTTCAATAATTTTGGGTTTTATTACTTTCCTAGTATTCTCTACAAAATTGCCGGGAATTTATTTTAGTTAAATGATGCTTGAATCTAATTCTTTTTCATTCTAGCTTGTAATTCCCGCGTATTTCCCGTAATTCTACGTTTGAAACTATAAAAGTTATCTACTTTCTTTGTAGAGACCTCTATTATTCGTGTATTTACCGTATTTCTTACACATATCTAGCATATTTATTTTACTTAAGTCTCGATCTCGAAATTTCCAATACTTACTTGCAAATACATTATTAGTGACTTAAGTCATTCTTTTGCATTTTCTTTAACTTGCTCTACTATTACTATATTTCTTACACTTATCGCACATGTCGCGAGTTTTTATTTTCTTTATGGTTTGTATGTCCCTATGTATTACGTAATTTCAAACAATTTCTGAATGTCTTTTAGATTATTTTGTGTTACAATCATATTCTCTGCTTACTTCGTATAGGTTTCTGATCATGTACCCATATTTATTTTTCATGTTGTTCCCCATATAGGCTATATGCAAAAATGTAAAAGAATATTGTTAAAACGTTCTTAAACTGTAGAGTTTCTACCTTAATCAAGCATTGGTGACTGTCGTAAGATCGTTATTTTACTGCTGGACAAATATTCGATTCTAGAGTTATACTTGGAATTTTCCCATATTAATATTTAATTTTCTGATCAAGGAATCATTTTACGCTGTATTTATGTAATGAGATCATAAAGATGTTTATGGTATGGCAATTAAAGCAAGAAACTACGATATGTTACAATTAGAACAGAATAAGTTGGTAATGTATGTGTATAAGTAGGAGTAAACAAGATCAGCTAACACACAGGATTGAATTTAAATATATTATTAGCAACATCATTAGCAAGTAAAAACAAAGAAAGCTGAACCACTAACTGTTAAATTAGTAAGGCGAAACAATGGCCCATTGTTGGATTCGATGGAATGAAGGCGTAATATGCATTTAGACCGAAACGCACACCTAGAATTCTTAATTTATTTGTACCATGTTCCGTTTTCCACGCAACCGTTCCGCATTTTAATTCGCACGTTTTACCCAGATACGCTGCGTGAAATTGGTTTACGCTTTGTTTTTTTGGGATGTTCAAAATGTACATCACTTCACATCACGATTTCGTGCTATTGTAGTGTTCGTGTAGCATTTTTAGGAACATAAAATAATTAAAAACATCCCATTGTTCGTAGAAAGGCGGACTAACTATAGTGGCCGTAAGCCAATGGTTGCTAGCTAGCAGGAAACTTCTGTGTGTTTCATAACAACGTCTTGAGATTTTTTGGTATATATTTAAAGTTTTTTTATATGCTGTTTATTGTAACAAAAATAATTTTTGTTAAATAATTGCAACAAACTCAAGAAAAATAAATATTAATTGGCTCGAATATAGAATATACGTTCTTCTGTATACCTTAACTACTTGAAAGTTAGAAACTATATTAATGGTATGAAAGCAATCTTGTTTTAATTTGGCTTTCAATGTAGGCACTGATTGTTCTGCTTTTAATGAAATTATACAAAAGTATATATTACATCTATAACAGAAGATTGTGGATTTTTACATAATAAATGAATAAATTGCAAACTTTCACTCGCTATTATGCAGCTTACAAGTTAAAAAATAGGAAATACAAAGCAGGCTATTTTTACATGTGTTAATTCCCATTTTATGTAATCCTCTACTAAAGGCGGAATCATTGTAATGCATCTGCTATTGTGGATGTAATGAAGTGAAACTATTATTAGAAATAACGATGCATCGCCAGGAGGAGGATTTCGTTTTAAAAAATTGCCGTTATGTCATATGCATGCTTGCATAATGCATGTCCACAATCGGGAAATAGCATAAAATTGCTGTTAAGAATCTTTAAAATAAAAATACATTGTTAAGATCGCTTTGAATTATATTTACATTGTAGATATTGTTCTTTAAACCATTAACCAACGAGTACTTTAAAAGAATATGTGGCATTTCTGACCTATACGTCAATATACATACGTATAGGACAAAATACTCAAAATTTTTAAAAACGTACTACAAATAATTTGTTATACAAAATAAATCACAATTACAATGCTCGTACTTACCTCGTTTTATATTAAATTCCAAGAGTGAACTGCACTATTCAAATTATCTCCAGAAACAACACTTTGCGCACCTTCTCAAGCACTTAATATATTGGTCCTTTATTACAGTTATTTAATAATATGTTAAATTGGTTTTTTTAAACACGAATATTTTTTTCTATTATTTTGGATGTTAAGTAACTAATATTTAAAAGTTTCCAGTAAAATTAAAAATTAAAACGGGGTTCGAAAAATATTGCTTCAAACACCATGTTTTAGTTCTATTTTTATCTTATTTTTTAAGTATTATTTGTTAGTGGCAAGGTTTCAAGAAAAAACGAAAATACAATTGTTGTAATGTCAGCCATATCCGGTGGTCCTTTTGCTGTAGATCATTCACTTTCGAAAGATACCGCGCGACTGAGCCACGACCCTGCTCTTGTTGAGGTCTTTGGATAGGTGATTACTTGATTAAGAGCTCCCGTTGTTCTTGTACGTGAACTGCACTCTGTGGCGGGTGCCGCTGAAGGACGTGATGTCTGCAGTTCCGGATTTAGCGTTTCGTCGATAGTTGAATGCGTACACATTCGAAGATTGGATTTTTTGTTTTGTTCGGTTTCTATATCTATGTTTCGACACTAACTACCAATTTTGTAAATAATACATCAATATAAATATATCAATCTATTTTTAAAATCCTTAAGATGAGGGAAATCTAAGGATAAATATTAGTTAAACCTGTGGGCTACACCCCACGCTTTGTTTGGAAGTTAATAAATAAATAAGCTATGTGGAAATAAAAGGTTTCTTTTGTAATGGAGTACCCTGTATAGTTTTGCATTTTTGCAATCTTCTGACTGTTTTCCTTCTTAATATCCTGTTTATTGTTAGATCATTTTCCTGATGATGTCCTCCATTATAAAATTAATGATATGTTTTCAAATGTTTAAGCACTCCTTTAATTGTTTTCGCAGATTTCCATCTAATTGAACATTATGTACATTGGTCTGTTCTTGTATTTTCATTTTAGTACATAATAATAGTTTTCTAATATTGTAGCGGACCGCATTAGCGATTATGTTTATATTTTCACAGACAATTGAACTTTTGGACATTATGCTCATAATTTAAATTTTTAATCTATATTCGCCTACATTTTTATTTCATGTTAAATGTAACTGCTAATGAATTTTAGCGGCGGTTGAAAATCACGCCTCATTGATCTTGGGAAAGGCCGTTCCTTCACATGTGCTTATTTTTTGTAAAGGGTCTGTCCTTTACCAGTAGACCTAATTTATGAGGGCTACAAACAGAAAATAAATTTCAACTTTCATCTGCAATGAATGGAATTGTAAAACATCTGCCTACTCGGTAGTTGAATTTTATATTTCCATATTTAAAACATTCCTTTTCGGCTTTTTCTTTCAGCTATTTATTACAGGTCTTTCGGTTAACAATGTGACTTCTAATTAGTTGATCTCAAGTACGTACGATATGCAATGATAGTTGTCTTTAGCGCGGTTTATTGCTGTGCTAAAGGTTTGGTTTAGTTTAGCCCATAACCTTTCTAAATTATTACTTTTTTGTTGAAATAAACCCTCATGGGTGATATTATACATATAGACGTGTTAACTAAACACTAAATTATGGGAGTTATTTATTTCGTTTGATCCTTTAGATTTTTAACAGACAATTAACTTATTTTTGCCAAAATTATCAGTTCTAGATTTATGGGGCCATAAAATTCGTGTTGTTTCTAAAAATGGTATGCACGTGCAGTGGGTTCTCACGATCCAACACCCGTTTTTGGCCTACAAAAGCAGAAATAAATTGTTATGAGATTATTCTTGATTTAAACGTCAAGAAGCACAGTTGCTTTACAGATTTCCTTAGCCCGTCACCTGCCAGCACTTTGAGGTATCTAGCTTACGGCTTCCCTTAACGATTGCGCTTTGAGGTATCTCAGCTGCAGCGTCAAGTTTCCTTAACCCTTCACCTGCCAGCGCTTGAGGTATCTCAGCAGCTTACGGCCTCCATTGACGATTGCGCATTGAAGTATCTCAGCTGCAACGTCAAGTTCCATTAACCATTCACCTGCCCAGCGCTTTGAAGTATCTCAGCAGCGTACGGGCCACCCTTGATGATTGGGCTTCGAGGTATCTCAGCTGCAGCTTCAAGTTCCTTAATCATTCACCTTGCACCTTCAGTGAAAACCACACAGGCCTATAACTTCACCTTTATTATTTTGTTTTACTTAGCAAATACTTTAAATTTTCAAAGGAAATCGCTATACTTGAGATCACGCATGCGCTATCCCGGCTAAGGTTTCCTGCAGTTTCCTAGCCTGAACAGGTGAATACCGGGGGTAGTTAAATTGCACTGTCTGCAGTTAATATTTACGTTAATAAAAGTATTAAACCTCTCTGGTGTTTTATTTAATAACTACCTACTCTAGATCCGAAACTAAGACGATCACGACTAATATAAGATAAACACAACACAAGACTCCGTAACGTTACAATACAATGGGGTGTCAATAATAACAATCCTACAAATATTTGAACTGTTACAATTCACTGTTCAAGATACTTCTAATATGTGCTAATATTTGACATTGAATCGTATTTTTATGAATTTGTATGTTCACAGAAGTAACTGACTGTGGTGTATGTGTTTATGAGTGTTTAGATGTTGGTTATAAGGCATTTTATACAAAACCAATTAAATGATATTGAATACTAACATAACAGTGATACCTTTATATTAGTTTAAAATCGAATTCCATAATGTTATTACATAATTATTATTATTATTATTATTATTATTATTATTATTATTATTAATTGCTTTAAGATATAATTTAAATATTAAATAAATGAGCTACGCCGACATTAACTGATGTTACTTTGTAAATATCCGTAACTGCTAGTTAATCATGTAAATGTTTATTTTTTTAATTGTTGTTTTTTGCCCCGATATTTCTTCGATTGAATTTTACGTAAGAATGAACACAGACGAAATAAATTTTCTATGCAATCAACTTTCTATGAAATAAACTAAATTAGTTTAATTGATGAAATTATTTTTAAATCAAAAGCCTACCAATAAACTAGGTAGGTAGTACTAGTAGGCAACATCGTATTGCTAGGCGAGGGTCTCGACCATATTGACAAATACCTATCTACAATTAAATTTTACTCTTCTAGAGAAACTGGATATTTAATTTTATACTAAATGGCCATCACATTTAATAAAAGCTTTTCATTAATTAACTGTCTTCGCGCATCTCAAATATTTTTAATTTTAATCCTAGAGATTTTAAAGTATTAAAGGTCCCAGGTCCCACGTTTTCTAGAGGCTCTCCACATGATAAATATATTATAATTGGATAGGTTAGCGTCGTTTTATGAATGTACTATAACTATATTACATCTCAGCCTAAAAAGTAAAATATTAATTATTTACGAGGAAGGAAAGGAGAATTTTAAACTGAAAATATAAGTTTACTAATAGAAAAACTGAAGGAAATCTCGATGAACGTCGGTGTATGCTCTAAATGCAGTTAAAGAATAAAGCGATTTAAAGTTTTCTGAGCTACAAATCATGTCCATTAGTCTTTAATTTTGAAACTAATTAGAATACCAAGAAAAACAAATTGATATTATAGAAGAGCAATAATTAAATTAAAACACCAACAGAAGCGGATAACTGTCCGGTAAGCATCTATTTCATCCAAATTTCTTTTGTAAGGAGCTTTTGATTAGTTTATGTAAAAAATGTGTAAACTCTAATTTATAATCTTATATTAAAAATATAACAATAAACAGTTTCACTACCAGAGAACATGATTAAAATAAGCAAACAATTTCTCATATTTACACAGTGTCTGTGTATTATTGTATACATATTACATTTCCATGTACCTACTAAAATAGATTGATTGTACCCAAGTGCGGTTGAAAAAAAAAGCAAAAGTCTTTATGTGTGAAGTTATGGATTATAATGAATATGTAACGCCGGTGTTCCATAACAATCTTAAGGTTCTAATTTTTGTGGTTTTAAATAAGCGTTTAAAGAAAAAACAGGTTTAAACTCCTACTAATTCCGATTGTTTTAAGTTTATTGTTTTGTTAAATTCTGAAGGCACAATTACTGTTTAAATGTCCTCACTATTGAGTAGTACTCCTTTTAATTAAGAAGACGGCGGAGTTAATTCAGCCATTTAGAGTAACGCAAAGACTGAGACCGGGAAGCCTGTTGTAACAAACATTATTTAATGTTTATGTAGATGAAGCCCTACGAGTCTTGAAAAGGAAATACAGCGGAAGGAGAAAGAACAATATATAATCTTACAATTCGCGGATGACCAAGTGGTAATTACCCAAGAAAAAAATTAACATTGAACATTGACAAGACAAAATATTTGCCCCTAAGTTGTACACAGACAGAAGGGTTAGAATTCGATATAGCAGAGATAATACGTAAATGTGAAGAATACACATATTTAGGAGCGAGGATTGGAGAAGAAAGAAAGAATGAAAGCGAAATAAATGAATGAATTAAGAAGAGAAAATAGTAAATGGAGCCATTAATAGCATACTGTAGAACAAGGATATAACAAGAAATACACAATTCCAAATATACAACACACTGGTAAAAAGTGTAGCAATATATGGAGCTGACGTATGGTAACTGACAGAACAAAACAAAAGTAAGTTGAAAGTAATAAAAACAGAATCGGGAATCAAAAGAATGAGATATCTAGTTGAAGAAACACAAATTGATATGATCTGGTCAAGTGCAAAGAATGCATGAGAGAAGAATTCCCAAAACGCTACCAGAAAGTAGAAAGCGAAGAAGGCCAAGAAGGAGTTGGTACCAAGGAATACAATCAGCAGTGGAGAACAAGAAGAGTGGATGCACTGAACTCAATGGAGAAATCTTCGGGAAACCGCAAAGGACCGACATGACTTACGATCCCAGAAAGAGAGGGCGAAAATTAATTTAATTTAAGAATCCAGAGAAATTCTCAGAGACAATACAAATCTATATATTTTAAAAATTCGTAGGCCTCTACCACATGCCAAAATTGAATAAAGCTTCAGAGTAGTGATGGGCATAATTGAATTATTAATATTCGAATGATTTTAATAATTGAGGTATTCGTTCGAATTAATAATTCGAATCCAAAATGCTCCCGCTCTTGCCGTGAATTGTATTTTCGGTTTTTGACTGAATTATGTTATGTATTTATTAAAATATCGGCACACTGTAAAATTAACCTGATTGTAAATGCCGTTTTATGGTTTTCTGTGTTATGTTATAAGTTATTAAATATTAACGATATTTCTAATTATTTTATTATAATTGAATAATAGTTTAAACTTTATAAGCGTAATCATGACGACCAATTTAAACACTAAATTTTTTAAAGGGAAAGGTAATATGAAAAGCCGGACAGATTACAAATTATCGTAACTGATTAAGATCAAAAAACTTAGTTTATTTGATATTTTTAGACAGTCACATTACATAAATTGCTGAAATAATTTTATTTTTTTATCTAGTTTTTGCAATAATCTACTTGACTGAATAATTATCAATCTAAACATTCTACAATTAATATTTTCGAATCTAAGTGTGGAAAAGTCGAAATAAATAATCCTAACTTAAGCCTGCCCGATTCGAAATTAAGTATCTTTTCGAATTACAATTTCATTCGAACATCACTCAAATTATATAACCGGGAATATACATTATTGCCCACTCGTTCCAGGAAGCGTGTCAGAAAAACAGCGTGAACTGAGAATCTCACGATCAAACTCCGTAATTACAATTATTGTGCAGTATTACATGACAGTTTATTCGTTGCACTGTTTGAAATACATCAGCTGTCGTAACGCTTGAAATACTTCATAAAGCACGCACGTAAATGCTATAACGTTAGCGGATATTCTTGTGTATGTCTACGCATTTATTAGAGTAGATTGAAGATGGACATGTATGGGTTGTAAAAGCAAGAATGTATGAAATTTGCAGTGCAGTGGCATTGCCAGATATGTAGAATTTAATGGAAATACCATACACCTATACAGACTGTCTATAACAGCGGGTTCGTTACATGGATCTCCTAATGGTGAGAGTTATTAGTAAAATATACTAGCTAAATGGAACAGAAGCTGACTACTTGTATTGTATTTGAAAGAGCGAGATCCAGGACGCGGTTTTCCAAGCATCTCTAAGTACTGCAGCCATCACTGGCTTATTGTACAGCCTATCTGATTTTTCCCCGCTAGAAAAACTTCGGCCGGATTCGACCACGCGTCCTTTGGATTCAAAGGCAAATGCGTTCACTATTAGACTACTATTAAGAGGATATTGAAGCCTATTTTGGTTTTCTCCAATATATACATAGTTTACCACATAACAGTAAAAATATACTATTCGCAAAAATCTTAATACTGCTATGTAATAAAAGTCATGGTAAAAAAAACTAACGCCAACTATCTCAAACATAAAACTGTTATCTCAGGGAATTAAAAAAATGTCTCCCGTCTCTACTCGTGGCTTCGTCTCGTTCAAAAAGTTGAAAAACTTAAAAAACAATAACTCGTGCAAATTCTTTCAACCCTCACTTTGCTTTAATGTCACCGTAACTAGTTTATCTTTTATCAGCACCAACCTTTACACTGTAGTTAGGCACGCTAAAATGCCCCTGTACAGCTACTCATCTGGTACAGGGACTGCATTCACCTCCACCTGGTTGGTACATCTCTCCGTGAACTGCCGGCTCTTCCCCACACATCGTACTTTACCATTTTCTATTTGCGCCGATTAAAACCACACTTCGTGTGATGATGCTGTGTGCTCTTTCTAGATATTACATTTTTTATGACATTCCAAACAAAAAAACAAAAGTAATCTCTAATTTAAAATTTAGTAATCGTTGACCTGCGGGGAAAGATATTATTTGATACGGAAAACACGTCTTCCCCGACGGCGATTCAAAGGTGAATGATTCAATTATTTAATCGAGTTTAGAAACTTACTTTTACTTGACAACCAATGAAATTACAAAGATTATGACAGATGGGAAAACAGTCAAACTGTCAAACCCCATTTTTAAATATTACCAATCTACGCAACACTACACCGCGACTTCAGCCTTACATCCAACATCCTGAGAGTTTTCCTCATCTTTTACATACCATTATCTACTAAACGCATCTACTACTAAACCAATCATAATGAAATTTTAATATATATAATATATATATCTGCGATATCTGGCAGTTGTTCTGCAAATTTTAAGAAGAATATGTGCTAGTGAATCTGCTCTGGAGTTGAAGCGCTGCACTTTGGTGGTCGGGGATCGCATTAAGGTGTGGGTAACCGGTAGCACAAACCACAGAACAGTCGTTAATATTCTCAATTAAATTTAATTACAACGCACGATTCTAGACCAAAAGAAATTTAACATTCGAATTTTCTTCTTGTGATTTGTGGATTGATGAAGCAATATTTGCAACGGAACGGAATACCAATTTTTACAGTTTGGACCATTGGTCTTCGAACAACCTCCACATAAAAAACACAGAAAATTCAAAACCGCTTTTCGATGAATGTATGTATTTTTAATATTTCGAAATAATATAACACTGGTAAACAAAAATCAACTTTTTTTTGTGACATAGATAAAACATGGCGTATGTTATGTAAAATTTCACCAGAAAGCTGAAAATGACCTTGGATTTTCTTTCTCACCCACACCTATTTGCTACGAAGTGTTGTGCGTTATACTGAAATATATCAATATCGGTATGTTCTTAATGTTGCGCTTAGTTCAGAATGTTGTTGCGGATGTTTTACGGCGATATTTGGTGTGTGGAGCATCACGGATTAATGTCCAGCAGTAATCAGCAAGCAAACTAGGACTCCAGTTGCCTTGGTATCACTTTTCCATGGTTGCAACGTCTTGGTGGAACCGTTCTCCATGTTCCTCGCTTGCGGCACCCAAATATTCCGGAAAGAAATCGAGATGAGCATCCAGAAAGTGGATTTTTAAAGACATGTTACATCCCATTTCTATGTAGGCTCTAAGTAATTCAGTCACAAGATCTTTGTAATTTTCAGCTTTGACATTTCCAGGAAAGTTGGTTACAACTGCTATAAAAGCTTTCCATGCTCTTAGTTCAACTTCATTCAGTAAGTTGTCAAATTCGCCATCTTACATTACTTCTCGTATTTGTGGTCCCACAAATATGCCCTCTTTAATTTTTGCGTCACTAACTGTCGGAAATTTGTTTTAGATACAAGCCCTCTTCCGTTCCGATCTCGTGCTTTAACGAAATTTTTCATTAGGCCCAGTTTAATATGCAGTGGTGGTAGAAATACGTTTTTAGGATCAACCTGGTAATATTTCTTTGACCCTGAGTTAGTGGTTCACGTAGTGGCTATTCCTTCTGTACATAGTGACGATCTCGTGCAAGGCTGTCCCATTCACACAGAAAACAACAGTATTTTGTATACCCCAGCTGAAGTCCAAGAAGAAGCGCTATCACTTTTAAGTCTCCACAGATTGTCCACTCATAGTCATTATACCGGATGTGTTCTAGGAGATATCGCATACTCTCGCATGATTCATTCATTTGAACGGCATGAGCTATAGGTACAGATGGATATTTATTGCCGTTGTGAAGCAAAACTGCTTTTAAGCTAAGTTTTGAAAAATCTAAAAATATGAGCCAATTGCACGGTTCGTGTTTCTGTCCTGATGCGTGAAATAAGTTGTCAACATCCGCGCAATATACCAAAGTCCCTTCTTGAGCGAAACAATGTGTAAGTCCTTTCTGACGTTTTCGGAAGTGAGTTATATGTACGTCACTTTCGAGGTGATTCCATCCTTTTAATCTCGATGCTAGAAGTTCTGACTGTGATTTTGCTAGTTTTAAATGTAGAACTAGATCATTCCGTTCAGCCTGTGAAATCAGATGTGGTTCTGGTGAACATTCTGGTACTTGAAATAGGGGATCATTGTCGATTTCCTGTGCGAATTGCCTATCATCAGTGCACCGGTGCATTCATGTTCTTCTTCGTCCAAACTCCAAGATTCTGGATTTGGGATAGGAAGATCTTCATTTCACTATGTTCGACGGGCCGTAAAGCTGATGGTAAATTGGGATACTGCACAGTATGCTTGGACTTTGGTCCGATGCCCAGTATGTTAGTGAGGCAAAAGTAACAATCTGCGGCATGGTCTTTCTGTTTTCTTCACACCATTGGTACTGCAATGCGCGTTTTATGTTTTGTACCTTTCAACTAACCTGTTAACAATGTTACACAAGTCTTACAACATATGTGAGGAGCCCATGACTTATTTTGATCTCCTACTTTAACTCCGAAATAAAGTTCGTAAGCTCTTCGTACAAGTGTTGTGAAAGTACGTTTTTGCGATTTAAAAGTTAGTTCCCCACACACATAACAAAAACTGTTCACATTATTTACACACTGCCTAGTCATTGTACTTACTTGTTAATTCACAGTCAATCATAGTACAGTAATAAACATAAATCAAGTATGTAGAACACAAATACGTTAGTAACGACGCGACGTAGGAAATGCAGTAACTTCAAGCGCCGGTAAATGCCTACTAATGCACAATATCTGATTTGGTGCGTACGTCTTGCATGTAAAAGACAGGAATGAACTTGTTTTAACACGTAACACAGCACAATATGCATATGTTGCATACTTGCAAACTATATGTAAATGCTTGTTACTAAAAATTCGTGGGTGATAGGCAGATTCTGTTTTTAAATTCGTTTTTAGGGTGCCGAAGTACATTAGAAACACCTAAAAATGTCCATGTAACAACATGTGTTTAACAGTGTAATTACATAACCACTTCTTCTGTTATCCCTTCATGGCCGACGCCGGGTCTAGATAACCACATGAATGCAGATTTGAACATTACAATAGAGCATATGTCCTTTCAACAAGGCGATACTCTTTCTCGCAATGGAACAAACGTTAGAAAATAGTTTATTGATAATTTCTAAAACAAATAGATTAGTCGTTTTCATCTAGTTAATGAACGCCCCTATATAAATCCTGTAGACTTGTAAATTAGATTAAAATGAATAGTGTTCGGGGTGAAAACTATTACCAGGGAATATACAAGGAATTTCTGAGACGAATATTCACCCGTTTTTCATAACTCTAATAAAATGTTTACATTGGTGTTACAAAAAAATAACTATAACACCGAAACAGATGTCTAAGAACTAATACGACAACGATTTTCGTGTATCCCGACTAAAGGTTCGCATTAACACATGTAATTTTTAATTGTTAATTTCTTTATTGTCAGTTTACTTTCTTAGAAACCCATTTATATTTTACCATTTCGTAGTCCATAAGTTAACACAGTTTCATTTATTTACAATTTAAGGAAAACGGGTATTTAAATAATTGTTTAATCTTTCACATAGCTTTATTTT
The DNA here is from genome assembly GCA_014611495.1 of Limonius californicus. Lineage (NCBI taxonomy): Eukaryota > Metazoa > Arthropoda > Insecta > Coleoptera > Elateridae > Limonius > Limonius californicus. Next base: position 16,093 of record JABXWE010053649.1, read on the forward strand.
ATTTTAATTGATTAGCTTGAGAGCTCTCTGTATATTTTTTATTAGCACACCTCTAATCTCTGTTTTTATAGAACAGCCCCTATGTCGTTTGATTGATTCATATATCCAATGCTTCTTTCTTTTAAGTAAGCCAAATTCTTTATATATTAGTACATTCCTCAAAAGTATTACATTCTCCTATTTTTACAAGAATTTTACGCCTTGTATACTACGCTTTTTTGTTCCTCCAACTGTTGCCTTTTTAGCGGGATGATAAACTGCACATGAGATAACTCTACCAGAATCGTTTTGAATAGGTAATAACATCTGCACACATTGTCTGGTTGTTTCGATCGTTTTACGACAAATGACTTTAGCCCTACTCCTAGGGAATCTTTACTAATATTTGTTATTGTTTAGTATTTGCATAGCCCTAATGTTCGACAAACTAACTTCTTTTATGTTCATGAATTTCAAAATGTTCATATTGATGTTATGTCTAATTATGTGTATGATAATATATTTCACTATAGCAATAAAGTCCTTGCAGGTAGTGATTTTAGAATTTAATTAGGTATCAAATGCAAAGAGTGTTTCATTATTGCTATTTATTTTACTTTTAACTATTATAATCTTATGGTAGATTGTTTATGGGGTTGGTCAGGTATCGAGTATTGCTTCTCAGCACTTTGGCCCTATTGTAGGCTCTTCGGAAATTCCTAGAAAGATTTGTGTTCTTGTGTATTAGTTATAGTATACACGTTGAGGTGTAGTCGTACAGTATGTAGGGAAAATCTTCAAAATCTTCAACCACTTTGTAATTAGCCGTCGCGTCGCAGGGTAGTACAGTAGAGACTTTATGGTAGAACACTTAAAATCTTGTAGAGTAGTTAGTTAACTTGGGATTTTATAACCAGCGTTTTCATATATTGTTAAGTAAATGTTTTACAATTACTAGTGTATTTTTATAAACAACACGCAAACTCGGTAGTTCACACAACAGACCTGTTTAGATAATATAATTACAAATACGCTTTGTCGAAATGTAAATGATAGAATTTGTAAATATGCGTAACTGCTAATTAATCACGTAAATGTTTACTTTTTTAGTGAAGATTTTATGGTATACATAGATTGCTTCAACTATAAAAGGATAAAATTTAAACCAAAGCAAAGCTGAAAAAATGAATCATTCTGTACGAATGTAGGTAATGTTCATCCTATTTAAAATAATTAATGAAAGTATTACTGAATGCTTCTCATTAAAGGTTATATTTTCGGGTGGAATTTGTGGCCACTGTCGTATGTATTGTAATATACTAAATATACCCGATTTTAAACCCATTTACTATGCGTAGATTTCCGTATACATATATCATTATGATATCAATAGTGATGAAGGTTTAAATTTTATCTACAAGCAGTGTTTTTCTTTCTATCAATACGCTACTCAGTTTTCTTTATCTTGAGTCAATTAAGACAAAATAACAGATTTATGAAATATTTAATGAGAGTTGAATAAAACTTCAATCTTATTTCTTTAGTTCTTTTAATATTAAACTTCATACTTATAATTTTAAAAAATAAGGTATTTTTTCGTTTATATGTTTTACAGTATAACCAAATATGTATGATTAAGAAAAAAAAATCAAATACAAATTCAACTGCAGGCGTTCGCGCAGGATAATTATAGCCCTGCATTTTGTTCTATTAAAGTTAACCACATGCAAGTTTTCCCAAGGCGGTTATATGTTTAATGCAACATGGAAGACATTTCCAGGTGGTACACCTGGCAATACATAAAGCCATTATTAGCGTTTAGCAGAACAAGTTCTGTTTATACGATTTATAAGTGTAATTTGTACTCACGCAGTGCAACTAACTGAAATGTAAACAGAACTTATATGTTGTTATGAATATATACTCCCAGATTGACAGCGTTTTATGAAAGAACCCTGTTTAATATAAGATTTACAACTAGAAATATTCGCTGATTTCATTAAAGCAATATTGTTCCTTTTGTAAGCTTTCTTTTAATACTTATTAAAATAACAACAGTATTTGCATTTGACGTGTGCGGAAGAGGATGTAATAAATAATGTTTTAGTAGGTACGTGCGAATCAACAAGAATTTTCAAAAATGTACTCTTGAAAATATAACATGTAACGTTTCTATGTTTGTAGAACGCATTCGTTAACAGTATCAATGTTAGCTGAGAAAATTACGAGGCTATACGTTAGTTTACTTAACGCAGAGTAATAATTTTTAACTAATGCATGTTTTCTGGAACTGTATTTGTCTTTAACAATCGGTGGTAGAATTGTATAACACTATAACTATTTCGGATTTTTCATATACGAATTATGGAAATCCAATGACTTAGTTTCACTATCACATGATATTTAGATACGCGTCGAGACATAAATTTAAAGAAAACACTTTGCCGACTGTACCTTCTGAATGATTTCATTTCAAATAAAATGATGTTTAGGCAAAATTGTTTGACTGATTAACTCCCTTGGTAGTACATAATGTAGATGTAGTAAAGTAGGACCAAACTTTTGGTAGCGAATGTTTAAATCCCTACTCAAATGCTATTATCAGTCAGCAGGTAGCATGCTATCTCTGAACAATAGCGTTGGTGCTTGCTGGTCTGTGGTTAGGGCCGCGTTTCTGGGTATAATTATAATATATATTGCCATGATATTTATATTAAATTAATGTAATTATTCTTAACTATTTGTTATATGTCCTAATCATGCCTTAAACTACACCTGTACTACCTTCGGAAGGTCTGTTATATTATTAAAAGGATATTTATGGGTATTAATTTCCATAGTTTAACCTGAAACATAGTCTAGACAGATTAACGATGTCGTTATTTATATCAATTAATGAAATATTATGGTTAAAAAGTGTTTTTATGAACCTGTCTTATGTAAGAAGCGTTTCCGATACTTCGTACGTCACATCATTTTAGGAAATATGTACTCTGGGTGAGATTTAGCAGTGTTTGGCTAGTTGTAATCCTGTTGTATGATTTATTACTTGTTATGGCTGATGATGGGGGTATTTTTGACTGTACCAGAACCCTAAAACTAAAAGATAGCAGTTATTGTAAGTTTATAGAGGAATTGTGTATAATTTTGTTACAATATGGTTTTATGTTAACTAATTAAGTTGTATTTTAAATCTAGGAAGGCATTTGTTAAGTTTCTTTGACAATTTAGATTGTTTATTTAACTATAATTACGTTTTTATACAAATTTTGAAAATGTTAGGTTAAATCTAGAATTTCATTATTTATGTTGGGAAAAAGTCTTTTATAGGAGGTTTTTGCGTTAAAAAACATGTATAATTGTTCAAGGAGTATGTTAAGTGTGTTTTTATTAGGTGTTAGAGTCAATTTGGCATATTTAGCAATAATTTAAAAATGTAAAATTTGTCATCTCAAATATAGGATTGTTTGGTGTCAAAAGTTGTTAAAAATTGCATAGATCTTGAATCTGAAATTAGTTTTTAGATAGGATAATTCATAAGCCTAATATTAATTATTTAAATTTTAATTATCAATTTCACTAGATATTGTTTTATATTCCATCTTTGTTTTTTTTTAACGTTGCCAAGAAACGATGTGATGTTGTCTGTATTCGTAGAGGTTTCTGGCAAGAAAAATTTGAAAGCAGTTCCTTTTTGGCCATCGTTCGAGATGCACGCAAATTTGTATCAGTGTTAAAAGCAATTTTAATTTAAAATAGGCGGGGCATTGTATAAATTTAAGAGGTTATGTGATTTGTTTAGAGGCGGCCGTAGGCTAGAGGTTAGCGCGTTAGACTTCTACGCTGAGGGTCCTGGGTTCAATTCCCAGTACCGGAACATCGGATTTTTAACGGCCGTTCTCCCTCGCAAGGCAATGGC
>JABXWE010053651.1:0-20131 GCA_014611495.1 Limonius californicus
TGGGGGGGGGGTTACTTGATAGACACAGTGTATTTTGTGTGCTAGGATAATAAATAACTAAGCAACTGTATTGTTTAAGTAAACACACGTTTTGATTGCCACAGCCACCGTTATTGATCATCGTGTATTAATTATCAATTAATTGTTTATTTCAAACATGTGCAGTTAATGTGGTGGATGGCGAAATCCTTTTCATAACAAAAGTAAGTCGTCTTCACATGGCTGTGTATCTCTGCATCGCCTCTAATGGAATTCCGCCTTCCATAAGCAAACGAGTTCAACTGCGAGTGCAGTGTAAGTTTATTTACAGTACTATTTCCCTAAAGTTGAAATGACACTACTCAAATAAATCTGCAGTTCCCCCAATGCTCTCGATCCCGAATCAACTGGAGGGCGCATACATTGGCCAAGATGTAGCTCTAGAATGTCATACAGAAGCTTTTCCGACTTCCATTAATTATTGGACTACAGAACGGGGTGACATGATTATTTCAGGTGAAGCTAATCATTAATTATATAGTTCTATCAGAACGCAGATTATTTTGTGTTCGATAAGGTGTGGATTTAGACCTAATCAATGTATCGTATTTCTGAAATAGGAAATAGTAGTACTATTAGAGGATATCACAATAATTTATGATAACAGGGTCGAAATAACAGACAATAGGAATTGATCTCTTATCTGTAGTTTCCTAAAAATAAAACTGAAATGGAAACATTTAGGAGACAGGTAAATATTTTAGGGGTGATGTTGTTTGCTAAATATAGAAATGTACAAATTTCTTACATTCCTTATTTTATCTTTTATAAAACCTGAAAAGATACCAATAAGTAACATAAACTGTTTTATGTATTTTTTTAGTTGTCCTCTAATACATTTGAAAATTATTAAGGTTGGGAAACAACATTATTTTTTATTCCGTTCAAGATGAACGAGAAAAAATACAAAAAGATTTCCTATGAGTTTTTAGTTGAAATTCCAAACTGGTATCATATATTTTCAGTAGCTAAATGTCCTTGGCGGACACAATTATTTATTTTTAGATATTATTTCATAATAACCATTTCGAATGTTGTAAGGGCGTAAGCATTATTGATATTCATGGGCTAGAGTTTCTGAGTGTTAGGAAAATTTGATTGTGCGTCTATTATTTGTTAGTATCAAGATGTTTTTAACCCAGTATTGGTATATTCATTTTAAGATCGCTAAATTTACATCCCACCGTCTGCTGTGGCGTACTATAATCCTTTACACCCACGTTTTACACGAATGGTTTATCCTGGAACCCCTTATTATATAATCCAACTCGATTACATAGTATATGATTTGCATTATGTTCTGTATTGTATTACCCGCCTACAGCGCTCGTTCGTCTTGGAAAAAGCAAAAATGTTAGGTTCTATAATACAAAAAAACATTGATGTATATGCATGCTTTCCCTAAAAACATTTATAAATAGTAATTCAGATCATTTACCTGCTTTATACCGAACCGCAAAAGGCTCTACTAGTGCACTTGAGGCAAATGTATGATATTTATCTGTAATTCTCAGGTAATTGTTAATTCTATAAAATATCATTTGACATTATTTCAAAAATTTAGCTTTTAGACGTCACAGCAAGTAACGATCGAAGTTAAATTTCAGAAACTTGCTAAAAATACCATAATTTATATGCATCTTTGGTATGTCGAATCCAGAAGATGTAATTGTACAATTCATGAAAAGGACATTCACTTCATGAAGCGGTTTCTCATACTGTAATTTTAAAGTTTTCCGCCACCTGGACAAAAATCCCATCCATTTCATGAAGTGGAACCCATCCTCTTCCAGATGGTGAAATTATACGAGACTACAACATTTGGATAAGAAGATTTGGGTTAGAAAACAATATTTGGTGTAATATTGTTGGGTCGTCCCAAGTGGATGTCTATTTCGTGATCCCTGTTTTCGTACCTATAGCTATGTAGTGAAGTGGGAACAAAAAAGGGTGTTTCTTTTTCTTTATTATACTAAAAAAGAAACAAGAACTATACCAATAATGTCAAAAAAATAAACATTAAATATTCCAACAAAGGACAAACACAAATATTTGTGGAATACTACAACACTGTATGTTGTAAGAAATGAAATGTATGAAAAACAAGAAACACAATCATTTACATTAAACTCTGTATTTTCATTGCCGAACGTTTTTGACGTGCGAAGAATGCTTCTCTCTTATTTCGAATCTTTTTGTTCGATCGTTTAACTCGCTATGGATCTCATCATTGTCAAATTTACTATTGTTTCGACTGTGACAGAGTCAAGTATGCCTTCATCTTTATCATCTTCTCCATTTAGCGCTTCATTTGGTGACTTGCCACTGTGATCAGTTTCGCTGTCAGTTGTTGTATTCCCCTGCGATAATTCTTCACGAGCAAGAGTATCCAGGTCTTCTTCATTCACTAAGCGTTCTAGGACTTCTTTCGGAAGGTTGGAAGTAGTGAAACCTACACGCGGGTTATGGCCAAAAAGTGCTTTATAGGAAGATCGTCCGATAATTCGAAGATGGGAAATAATTTATTGTCATTCCACGAAATGAATCCCGATTGCCCAGTGTGTTGAATCATTTTCGGACATGCAAGATCTGATCATGTTCTCAATGTCCTGATTACTGCGCTCGGTGCAGCCCTAACTTTGTGGATGACGGGGACGTCCATTTACGATAACACATTCAGGCCACCATTCTTTCAATTCCTTGATCACCTAGTTCACAAATTCATGGCCGTTACCGTTTTGTAACATGCGGGGTGTCCCAAAAGTTAGGACGATTTTCAGCAGTTGAGAAGCCACCTCCGCAGCTCTTGTCGTCTGCAAAGGCCTCAAGCAAACGAATATGGTACTGTGATCTTGGTATTTCAATATCCACTTAAATTTGCCATCCGGAAGATATCATTAAAATCTTTCGATGTTACTGGCTTCACGACAAGTTTACGAGATAGCCTTTTCTTCACATTGCACGATTTGCAACATTTTAAATATGCTTCAATACAAGATCTAGGCACATAGTATTTGATTTTTGCAGCATTTCTCATCTTTACATTTCCTCCGTGTCCTGTTAAAACGTGTATTTCGTGACACCGATCACAGAGGTCTTCGTATGCGACTAGGTATCTAATTTCAGTGTCAATTTTGTCGCGTTTTTTATCAAAAAGTTCTCGATGCCAAGAAACAAAACATCGTAAGTAGCAAGCAGGTAATACTCCCTTCTACTCTTCTGACCCCTGGAATAAATAGTACGTATCTTATATGTATAAACTTTGTTGCATTTGTACTAGGAGTACACTACGAATAACTTACGATTTCGCTTTGGAACATAGAATTACCTCAACAACAGCAGCTTGTGTATCTTTGGAGAAGGGCTTTTTTCCTGGTTGTCTTGAGTACTATTGCTCGATTTCATTGAAGAAATTGTCTTCAGCATCATACTCCATGTCACACCAATAATTAGGTAATGAGAAAAGAACCCCAAAATGAAAACAAAACACAACAACTCACAACTCATCCAACAAAACACACCTCTTAAAATGGCAGGTGGTCCGTGATCATATGATCTTTACACGAATTGGACAACCACTTGCGACGACGCAACAAGTATTACACCAAATATTATCTTCTATCCCACCTTTTCATGAAATGGACAATTTGCTTATCCAAATGCTGTAGGCTCGTATAATTTCACTAACTGGTAGATGATGGTTTCCACTTCATGAAATGATGGGATTCTTGTCCAGGTGGCGGAAAACTTTGAAATTACAGTATGAGGAGCAGCTTCATGAAGTGGAGGCCCTTTTCATGAAATGTACAATTACATCTTCTGGATTCGATATAAATATAGTAAATGCTAATTAATTATTCAATTGTGAAAATATATTTTTCATAATAAGCTTCTAATAGACATCTAAGGTTTTAGTACCCAGAGCAATATTTTCACCAGCAAATATTTGTATTTCTAAATGCTTTACTAAAACTGAATTAAAGTGTAATTGTAGTAAAGAATTGCCATATCTACGTTGTATTGCTTTTAGTGACTTAATTATTTTCATTGAAGGTCCTTTTTAAGATCATGTTATGTAAATATGGAAGAACGAACATGAAATTGATGTGTTATAAACACAGTGTTATGAAGTTTCATTAGTAAATCTAAGTTTATGATCTATGACACTTAATTACAAACATTCAATCGCTGCACGCACCCGCAGTGCTATATGTATAAAATTGTAGAAGAAAACGGAAGGATGAAGAAATAATTAAGTTCTCTCATTTTCGACATGACTAGATATTTAAAATTTTAATATTTTTGGCAAATTTTTAATATATTGTAAAGAAATATCTTACAATCTATTATGTGATTGTTTTGGGGTCTATTTAGTACATTACTGGAAATCCATACTCATTTATTTAATTATTAGCTTATTCACACTATATAATAAATGCTAGTTACAGAATCAGATCAATGATAATGAAAATTGAAGCAAATGGAAATGTGCAGATAAGAAATGTTGTTTACATTTCTCTCACCATAAGACCTTTAATATGTAAATATCAAAACTTGCAACAATAAAGTGAAATAAAATGCAAATGTCATAAGAAGGAAAAGTCAATCAAGTTTTTCTATTTGTTGCGTGCTAAGTATTAGTTTCGGAAATTGTATGTAGGTTTAATTTATATAGATTGAATTGTTAGACGGAAACTAATATTTAGGCTACTGCCATTTCAATGGGAATTAATAAAATTTAAGTAATTATAAAGCTTACTGCCATGAGCATTGCGACACCGCAGTGAATGAAACATTGTGGTTCACCGGAAGTAGTATTTGTAGTATAGTTTTGGGAGTAAATCTAGACCCGTATGAAAATGAAACTTGAACCAGCCCAATTTATATTATTTTTTCGAATATAAGCATAATATTTCTTAACATTTAAAAGGTTCCTTATTTCTTCAGCTATTTTCAAATGGAGATGGATAATTAGATTGTTTTATTTTTGCTAATAAATTAACTAAAGGTTTCCACATATTTTGCTGACAAACAGTCACAGGCCATACTGGCGACACGAAACTTTGTTGTTATTTAAACAGGCTTTGTGATAAGCTTAAGTCAAATCTAGATTATTCAATAAATATGATAGTGTTCCACACTATCTCTGCATCCAATTTGTCTTTCGTTAGTCCATTTTAATCGCTATTCTTTTTGGCATATAATTAATAGTGGTTTTACTTTTGGCTGTTGAATGATAATTCTCTTTTATTATAATAAGTGCCTTCTTCAAGTAGAGTGTAAAATGAAATAGAATAGAATAAACAGGGAAAAACTAATAAATGAGGAAATAAGGCAAGAGGTTGTACATGAGATAAACACAACATTTCAAAATGGGGTGCAAGAATTCGAAACAGGTAATAATGTCGATCAAAAGTGGAGTATTATGAAAGAAACCTTGATAGAAGCGAGTGAAAACGAGCCGACTCCTGACAAAACTACGAAAGAGTAATCATGGGCGATACAAGATTTGGAAGAAAGGGGGAATTACCAAACGGTAAATGAAGAACAGCATGTCTGTAAACAGGTACCAAAAATCAAAGAGGCTAAAGATATATGGATGAATGAAAGAGGGTCCAAAAGCAGAAGCAGAACTACTTTAATATGTATCTTCCTTACTTCTTTTTCAGACTTTAATTTTCCCTGCTTCTCTTTCTCCAGCTGTTTGCATCCATTTGTTTCCTGTTACTTGTATGATACCATTGATCCACCAGATGAGTGACCTACGCTGCGTTTGTGCATTCTTATTGACCAGTCGATAATTTTCCGGACCATTCCTCGTCTTACCACATGTCCGGCCCAATTCTATTTTAGTTTAGCTGCTCGTGCAGCTACATCTTCCAGTCGTGTTTCTTTTTGTAATTCCTGTGCTGCTTACCTTGTCCTTTAGTCTGATGCGTAACATTCCCGTTTCTATGCTTCTTTGTGCTATTTTTAGTCTTTGAATAGTTCTTATTGTGAAAACCATTGCCTCAATTCCATACGTTAGTACTGGAAGTTCACACGTGCTATATACTTTACCTTTGGATTTGAAGTTGTATTTGGTCGATTTAAACATATAAGCAAGTTTTCCGAATGCTGACAAGCTAATTTAATAGGTTTTTTTTATCTTGAACTCTTGATTTTCTTTTCCCATTTTTAAGGTATGCCCGAGATATATAAAAGTAATAATTTATACTTTGCCGTTTTGTTCCATCTAATTCTATTTCTTTTTCAGTAGGAGTATTATAGTTTTTTGAAAATTCGTTTATAATCCTATCTTCTTCGATTTTTCATTCGGCATTCTTATTGCTCTTTCTAGTTCTTTGATGCTTTTGGCTATTAATACTATGTCGTGCGCGTATCTTAAATTTGTTATATTCTCTCCGTCAACATTGTTTCTTTCCAAGTCCAATTTATTCTTTTGAAAACGTTTTCCAGTGCTAATGTAAACAGCTTCGGGGAGAAAGTATCTCCTTGCCGGACTCATCTGTCCAGTGTAATAGTGTCTGTTATGCTATCCATTTAAATGTGTAGTATTGTCTTCAGGTCTTGTTATCCGACAAGACCTGAATATGCCAAATGTGATTTTGCCGAAACCTCGTCAAGGCAATCACCCCGGTCCGTCGCAGGACCAAGAAGTTGCTATGCGGAAGAATTCCTGGAAGCCTATCACAGCGTACAACACCCGCGGAAATCTCAAAACCAACATTATATATACATTATATATTTGATTAATAGTGAGCTACGGGAGGCGTGGACACTGAAGAAAGAAAATGAAAAAATTGGAAGCTGTTGAGGTGTGGAAATATCGAAAATTGTTATTTAGTGAACGGAATGAATAACGAACGTAGAAATATTTAGACGCATAAATAGGGAAGCAAAAATGATAGTTAAAATGAGGAAATTAGAATATCTATTACCCATACAATTGGTATCCCCCTTTTCTTAGATATGTACGTATAGGTTCTGTCAAAGCACTTTTATTTATTCTTTTTGGTCATAATTAACTCTAATCACGCAGCCTACGAGTTTCTTTGTAAATATTAATTAATACTCGAACGTCGCTTGCAGCAATTAATGAATTTTGTCGTGTGCTTTTGTCAGCATCGGCGAAGCCACTAGAAAAGTATTGCCATGGCAGCAACATTTTTTGCTATTCTTCCACAACGGCATTTTGCAAAAAGATTGCGAATTTTAATTTTTGCTGTTCCAAGAGCCGTGCACTCCTGTAGAAGCACACAATCGAATGGACAAAATGCAGAATACCAACTTTGTTACCAAGTATGATCAGTTTTAAAACAAATCTATTAACAAACTATATGAAATTTAGCTTTCAAATAATTTTCATAAATTTTTCAATGCCTATGTGTGTTTTAAAAACAGTATTTTTGTTCATCTAAACATTTTCCTAAAAGCAAGTCTGCATGTTACAGTATTTATAACTGCCAATAAACATTTTTCTCATTTATTCGAAATTTCATGAAAATTACTGAATCTGGTAAACATCAAGCTTTCGAATTATTTGTTGTTGGTGCTCGCAGTAACAAACTTGTCAAGAATGTTGTTAACCGTTTAATGACTAACTTTACACCCTTTTGCAATATTGTGGAAACCCTTGTTTTTACTACAATGTATGCCAGTGCATTAGTCTCTGCTTCCTCGCTTAGTACAAAATGTTCAACAACTTCGTTCGCGTTGAGGAAGTCATCAGCAGTTTGGAGTATTCTTAAGAAACATATATAAATCGTAGGTTTTTGACACAACGATATTTAGCTTTCTAAGAATGTAATTCGAAAATTATAAAGTAAGCTGCTATTAAATCCGCTACGCACAATGTACGAGGGGAACTCAAAAACTTGTCTAGCTAGCCATAAAACAAAAGAGGCACAAAAATTGTAATAATTCCATTTTTCAATGTAACATCCATTTATATCAACGCAGTTACTCCATCTGTCCGGAATTATTTTGGGTGACTAGCGAAGTAGCCTGTTTCAATTAGTTATTTGAGTAAAATCGCTCTTAAATATTTCTTCAGTTTTCTAAACAGATAATAATCAGATTGTGCCATATCTAAGTTGTAAGGTGGGTGATCACTGATCAGTCTCCTGAAACCCACATTCCTCTATAACAGGCAAGCTCTTTCGAACCTTAACGACTCGTGCATTGTTGTGCAAAAGCAATATGCATTTCTGATGGCGTCTGATGACGTCTAATGACGTTTTCCACAATTGGTGTTTCTTAGATTTTGTAGAGTATTGGCATAAGCTTCGCCAGGAAGGGTCCCAAAAAATTGTGACCTTTAAGTTCCCAGCAAAAGGCATTTGTTGCGAAGTGGGGAACCCTTATGGACCCATTGCATGTATTCTTGTTTCGTCTCGGGATCCCAGTAACGAACCCAAGGTTTGTCACCAGTTCCCATTTATGATAGAAACTCTGAATCCTTCTCTAAAATGGACAAATGTTGTTCGAAAATTCATTGGCGGTGCAATTTTTGTTCCGGAGTCAGGAACCTTGGAATCCACCTCGCTGACACCTTACTCAAGCCTAATTTATCGTGAAAAATGGAAATGACGCTTCCCTCAGAAATTCATAATTCTGAAGATACTGTTGCAACTTTCAAACGCCGACTCTCCAGCACCAAAGCCTCAACTTTTGGCATATTTCTTTATTAGTTGCACCTGAAGGCCTGCCCAATCTTTATTCATCTTCAACGTATTCCCGTCCCCAACGAAATTGTTTACACCAAAATTTAACCTTGTATTAAGACAAAACTTCTTCTCCGTAGAACACCGTCATCCTGTCACAGATAGTTATTGGCCCCTTCCCTTCTTCCATGAAGAATTTTAATAACCGTCTGTGTTCAAGTTTTGCAACATTCATTTTTAATACCACAATATTTTAGAAACGGGTGTTCAGATCTGAACAAATTGCATATAAAACTGCTAAAAAGATGGGAAAATTTAACTTGAATAGCATAGGCTGCTCAGCTATTGTTTTCATGGTGGCTAGGTTGATAAGTATTTGTATTTCCCTCGTATTATCAACAGGACGGTGCTACTCCTCATTATGTGAGAATAGTAGGAAGATTTTTAAATGAAACTTCGAGTTTTCATATTACTGATAGCTGTCGACCAACATGAAAAAATAACTGTACATTCCTTGCCAAGATGCAGTGACAGAGAAATATCATTAATAAAAACACTTAAAAAACTAACAACACAAGAACTATATAGCGACACATGTAACGAGTACACAGGTTCGATTCCTCTCCAAAAATATCGTATTTTTCTGGATGTCCTTTAATTTTGTTGGAATTCATGGTCGGTGTTTCAAAGTTTTAAATGTTGGTGCTTTTCTTTTATGCCAATGTATAGATTTTTCCTATGAGTTCTATGTACTACTTTCTTCTCAAATATGCATTCTAAATAATTTGATCGCCGTATATTGTTTCATTAAAGCAAAAATAAATTTTTTCATTGTTTAAACTGTTGGAGGGTATGACCTTAACTACTTACAGACGTATTTTGATGTCGTGGTGCTAGTCCAACAATTAGAAATATATGCAAATAGTGTTTGTATCAGTAGAAAATCAGGGAATTAGCCATGTGGATGTCAAAATATACCGGATGTTCCGTTTAAAGTAGAATGAGGTCGCATCAGGCTGAAAGGGAAGGTATAAAAATTTAAAAATTATATCTAACAAAAAAATTCTTGCTAACTTGTCCATATAAACTGTCATCTTTACTTCATGCAAAATAGTAACTAAGGAGATTTTATTATATATTATAAATATATATATATAGTTTGTAGCTGACACAATGTATTTACCATTCGGTATTTGGTTTTTTTAATGTACTCCATTTTGACTCATTCCAGTTCCTATTTTTAATTCCCTTACAAATATGATTTATTGCGGTAACTGAAATATGTTTAATGAGATAAGAACTGGATGTTAACGTTAATAATACTTCATATATATGTAATGTAATGTAAATGGGCAACATATCTGCCATATATATGTTACATAATATTATAAAGTAGTATAAACAATTACATACGCAATAATTACCATACTGTATTCAATTCTATAAACCCTTAGGAAAGTTCAAACTTTTGCTCTACTGCACATCTTCAACTGCCTGCACAATAATTTCAAAGCTTGAAATGCATTTCGCATTTTAGTAGTTTCGCTTTTAGAACTTCTAGAACCTTCCACAAACTCTGCTTATTAATGTAAATTTAGAATATTTTTGCGAGAAAGAATTTAGGTACAGGTTGCAATGTCTCCAATCAGCTTTGTTGTATCGTATGTAGAATCCTAATTTGAAATAAATAAATTTCAATTAAATTAGCTATTGGTACTTACTTATACCCATGGTATGAGATTATTAAGTATTTTTAATTTAGTTATAAGAATAAAACCCCTTACATAAAACTAGGAAGACTATCGAGTAGCAAACTTTTGGAGAATTTCCTTTTACACGTAGCAATTTCTTTTGTAATGAAAGCTGATTAGTGATTACAAACGGGCTAAGCAGTATTAGAGGTTCGAGGTGTTTAATAAACATTTTCTATGCAATTACACCTAATGGTTTTACGACGCACATTTTTATATGAGGTACTTGCTTTGATAACTTAGGAAGAAACTTAGGAACTTCCTGAAGTTTTTCGCTATGGCAGTTTCTTCTAGTTATAATTTAATGCTAAACATTAATTCTAAAATCCTCCTATGCGTATAGGTGTTAACACTGACATTTTGTTTGGATTATAACGCAAATCTTAATTTCTGCCTCAAATTTGCCTATAATTATGTACACCACCATGTTTCGTGATATAATAGGGATACTTTTGCTATTTTTCAAGATCCATCATTGTTTCAAAATTTAAATAGGATGTTGATTTTTAGGACACATTTGCCATTAATTCTTCTTAACGCTGCTACTTAGTTAGCTGTTGTTTGTGTGTTTATATACGATTGCGCCAGTGTGGTTCAGCGGTTGCAGCACTGGGCTCCGGTGTGGAAGGTTGGGAGTTCAAATCCGACTAGATGCCTGGCGGGCGGCTTATCCAGTTGCTTTAAATAATTGGGTACCTGCGTTCGAATGAACAAGGGTATAAATGCAGTTGTCTAATGTGTGATGCTCACCACATCACCACGTGTTTATTAGTTTGGCATGCGACAGCCGAGTGTGAGAGCAAGGATACGTGAGCTCTGACCATCCGCCTTGTAGGCCATACCCCTTCATGGAGTGTAGAGCTTCGCCATTATCATCATTATTTATATACGATAATGTTTGTTTGTTTTAATTACTAATACCTAACTGTCAGCTTTCAGGACTTGATAATGGATTTGTCACGTAGTGCCTTTTAGATTATCATTAATAAATAACAATACGTAATGTGTATCGTAAGTTGCCTACGATTTAACATGCATTTTATTGCAGCAACAATTATTCGGGCCTGTATATTTAAAACATTTTTTATTTATATATAATTATCGTGCGTTTTGTTTTTCTTTGAATAGTCGCATGTGATTACCTTAGAATACAATTTGCAAATGTGGTTGGTTAACTTACACGACATTAAATATAATCTATTTACAGAAAAAGTTGTACACTTTATGTTTCCAAGACAGAAGCAACTACTAAAATTATTCTAAATACCAAAAACCTTTAGAAAAAACTATATTACAATATTATAGTTAATAATAGCTTTGTGAGTGGGTATATTTAATGTGGATGAGATATTTTTACAATTCAGGCATCATTAAATCATGCTTAGTGAAGGCGAAAGGATTTATGCAGTTTCTAATGAAAGTATTCATTCCCTATCAATCATCATCCCAAAACTAGAAAGTAATTTAATAATGCATATTTGTTTTAAAGGCGGCAATGCATTACTGGGGATGATAAGACCTTTTTGAAATTCCTAAAACTGTAGGATTTTTAGACTAAGTTGTAGATATATTCGGCAGTGGGCAACAATGTGGTTGTCGAATAAATAATTTTAGCTGATTCCTAGGGATGTGTGGGTGTCGGTCCGAAAATGAAAACGGAATTAGCCCTACGGGTTCTACTTTTTTGTAACCCACATACTTGCTTAAACATGTTGCTTCAAACAGCACGTTAATTATTTACAATGATTTTTTGGTTCAAGCCTTTTAGAATAAGCAAAACATCATGTTAAATGCAGAAGCTAATCTATATGATTCTTCTGTTTATGTTTAAGCAGAAATACCGTAATATGCTGTGTATGAATAATGAATGCATGTTCTTCATGTAAGATGACTTAATGTACGCAATGATGTGAACTCTTTATTAAATGCTTTAGGACAACAATACTATCCTGAGGAATGGAAACCTTCTATAGATTCTTAAAGATCAAGTTTGGAAACCGTCCTCCTTCTTTGCTTATGCTGCACACACGAAGGAGTCGTATGGCACTAGATACAGAATAAGATCTGTTCTTCTTATTTGTTGAAATTTACAGGGGATAGCTCGTGTACCTGAGTTGTAACAGTATGGACAGCAAAATCCACGACATCAAAAGTAATGGCTATATAGAACAAACTTAACACCTGGAGAGAACAATGTTGTTTATCAGCTTCTGTGAAAACGAAGAAATTGCACTTTCCATGGTGCGTATCAAACTTGGTTTCATGAAGAACTTCGTCAAAGCGATGTATCGTAATAGACAAGAGGAAGTTTTATAGAATAACTATTTCAGAAACGGAATATGTTTAGATCAAAATTAAAGGTCATGAAATCTCCAAAGTTCGAGTGATGATTGACTGAATCTGACACAGCTGCATGCGGGCGTTTCAAAAAATCTTGAAAAACGTCCTGTAAAATACGCAGGGCGAGAACAGGTTAGTGCACTTACTGATAACAACAGTCTTGGGATGCGATAGGCCCCTGAAAATCCATTTCTTGGATTCATATTGAACTTTTTCTACAAAATCCTTGAAATGTAAGTGACGAATATGGTTAACGCTTCCCTAGGAATATATCAGCGATTATCAAGGACCCAAAAATACTTGCTGATTACTGCTACATACTAAAAACGGACGTTTCTTAGGTTTAAGAGGATCTTAAACCAACCTAGTGATAAAAAATTAAATATAATTTTTTACATCAATAAGCCATTTGTTTCCCTGTCCCTTCTGCGTCTTAGGGTCGTCTACTTGAATGGTGGAAAGAGATCTGCAGCCAATGGAAAATATAGTACGTGTAATATGCAACAAAGTAAATTGGTAACTGAGTCTTGGCATTGTTCTGATTGTGAGAAAATTACCTATATATTAACATTGAGGTTGTGCGCATTATGTTCTTAAATGTTTGTAGTTTGTAATAAGCTGGAAAATTCAAGTACAGTCCACACACGTTATAAAAGTAAATTAATTTTATCGTATTTTTGGTTTCATTAGGATTTTTTGATAATTTCTTTCCTTGGATATGCTTCCTACTAGTAAAGAAAAACTGCAACTAAAAAGGTTGCCGTTAAACCTAACTACAGTGACAATAGATAACGCTGATTTTACCATACTTTGAGCCACCTTCCTATTAATACTGCAGAATATCAACTGGAAATGCGTTTTAAGCGAGCCAACTATATTTGTATTATTTTGCGTATATTATTGGAAAATATGAGTTGAGGGAATGTTTAAATAGATTTCATTTCCTCAGAAATTGGGTAAACATTTTTTGTATATAGGAAAAATGTTCAGTGGAACCGAATAGTAACAAGATTGCTTACATATACCCACACATATTACGTTTATCGTATGTGATCACGTAATGCAAATTGTAAGTAAATTATTAAATAGGGATCAATTTTAACCATTAGCTCTCATCGGCTGGCTCCTGTAAATACATTAGCACTGTTTCGACTACAGTCTGAATTGACTAAAGTTTCTGCGTTCTACAATATCTACCTACATGGACCTGCAACATAGGGCATATACATACAATGCGGTTGTAAAATGTTCTCCCTTCCTATTAACTTGTGAACAACTTGATATTGCTTCACAAAATTTTGTGTGCTTGAATGGGAGGCTAAATACTACTTTTTAGTACATATTTCAAACTTATAACTTTATAAATTTTGTTATAATGGCAATGGGGTCAAGTGACACCTCAGTTGAAAGGTGTCTTTGAGTAGAGTATAATTCTAAATTTTGGGAAAATGTTATAGATTCAAAAGCAAATGACAGACTTCCAAATTATCTGTTTCTGATATTAAGCAAAACACTAGAACAATTTAGGAGGCGGAACCTAGAAATAATTAGTCTATCTGCTCTGTCACTATAATTCAGTTATTGTGTTTGCTCATGTTTGAATATTGAGTGTTAAACCGTGATATTAACAATAATTATGGCGATTGTTCGAACTCTGCAGGGAAAAACTCAAGCAGCTTTTATTTTTGCTGAGGCCAATCGAAACTTTCACGAAACCGAAAGAATATGTAATAAGCGTATTCCCGACCGTCCTGTTTCGAGGTAGTATTTAAGAGAACTTGTCCAAAAATTTATTAACACTGGAAGTGTGCAAATCGGGAAAAACGCTGGACGACCCACACTTTCAGAAGACAAACAAATTCAGATAGTCGGTGAAATGGTAATACATTCTCAGCAATTAACTTCACTTGTAGCTGCGATATGTGATGTATCGGCGACCACTGTCAAAAAGTTTTTAAAACGGCATAAGTTCCATCCATACAAAATGAAGATTTTACACCAATTGATTGAAGATGATCCGGATAGACGAATTGAATTTTGTGAGATGATGACCCAAACCATTTCTATCTTCTCAATATCTGTTTTAGTGACGAATGCACATTTTTTTAAATGGGTATGTTAACAGACAAAATGTAAGATATTGGTGCGATGAAAATTCCCATGTTTTCCGGGAAGGTCACCCCAATTTCAGTATAAATTGTATGTGTGGATGGGAATACTTAGCGACCATATCGTAGGTCCCTTATTTATCGACGGAAACCTTACTTGAACATGCTGGAAAACCTCATTCATCCGTTAATAGTTGAGATTGCTGAAAATAATCCAAACGAATTTGACATGGATATCTAATTCCAGTGTGTGGTGGTAGCTCAGTTGGTAGAGCGCTCGCTTTCTGAATAAAACGTCGATTCTGGCTTGGGTTCGAAACCTAAGCAGAACTATGCAGATTTATAAAAATCTTGTATGCAACCCACCACACACACTTTCCCAATTCGGCTTGCAACCGTGGGATCTTAATGCTAAAAACCTTCTCTGGAATTTCTGTCGTTCGGATTCGACGTTAAACTGTAGGTCCCCCGTGTTCCTACCTTAGCGCTGAGGAGAAACACGTGGCAGAGAAGAGGCCGATGCCCAGCAGTGGGACGGAAAGGCTGTTGATGCTGATCTAATTCCAGCAAGATGGCGCTCCTCTGCATTTTAGCAGACAAGTTCGCAATTGCCCCGATACAACGTATTCTTGACGATGGATTGGTCGTCGTGGTCTGACAGAATGGCCTCCGCGATCCCCTGACCTAACTCCGTTGGACTTTCTTTTGTGGGGATATCTTAAATCGAAAGTTTTTCAAACAGAACTCGATTCCCTTTTGGATTTACGACGGAAAATAGCAGAGGCTTGTGCAGATATCGGAGTTCAAACTTTCGAGAAAGTACGGGAAGAGATATTAAATAGATTTTTCAATTGCCAAGAAGTTCAAGTAGCACACTTTGACCATTTATTAGAATAGTACTATTATTCTGTTTTTATTGTATATAATAAGTTTTGTTGTGTTTTAGAATCTTCTTCATTCTGCAGTGGTGAACATTTCGAAATCACACCTTTTTTGCTTTAATTTTTCGTTTTTTCGGTAAACTTGTTATGTTCAATCATCTCTCATTTTTATCTGGATGAATATTATTATATGAAACTCAAGGATCGGACGCAGAATTAAAATACCTTTCAAATTTTGTGAAGAAATATCAAGTCGTTCAAAAATTTAGAAGGGCGGGGGGAGGACATTTTACGACCGCAATGTGTACAGGGTGTTTCGAAATTCGCGCCCACGGACTGTGGGATGGTGTTATGCGACAAAAACTAAACAAAAAGTTCCTCTACCATTTTTTGATCAGACCACTATTTTTCGAGCTACCGCGGTTTTAAGATTCTGAAAATCGCAGAAGAAAGTGTTGAATCTCAACTTATGAGTGTTTAATCAATTGGTTAAACTTAATAATAACAAATTTTTAAAAACAAAAGAAGGTTCAAACTATAATTATGACGAGTACGTAATTACAACATTTGTTCAAAATGACCGCCGTCTGCTACTAAACAAGCACGTCGTTGTACTGCTCGAACAGAGTTGCGTACCATCTCCGGTGTTATTTCTCGCGCTGCCTGAAACACGCGGTTTTGCACGATGGAGCGGGAGCTCATTTCGCGTTAATTGTATTTTTTGTAATTGCATGGCCGCCTTGTTCGCCCGATCTAACGCCATTTTATGGGGTTACCTAAAATCGTTGGTCTACAAAACATCAGTGGCCAATCTGAATGAGCTGCAAAATCGCGTGTTTCAGGCAGCGCGAGAAATAACACCGGAGATGGTACGCAACTCTGTTCGAGCAGTACAACGACGTGGTGAAGCTTGTTTAGTAGCAGAAGGCGGACATTTTGTACAAATGTTGTAATTACGTACTCGTCATAATTATAGTTGGAACCTTCTTTTGTTTTTAAAAATTTGTTATTATTAAGTTTAACCAATTGATTAAACACTCATAAGTTGAGATTCAACACTTTTTTCTGGGATTTTCAGAATCTTAAAATCGCGGTAGCTCGAAAAATAGTGGTCTGATGGAAAAATGGTAGAGGAACTTTTTGTTTAGTTTTTGTCGCATAACACCATCCCACGTGGGCGCGAATTTCGAAACACCCTGTATAGGGTTGGACAAAAGTACGGAACATTGCATATATCTATACTACAGCAACCGCGATTTCAATAAAGTTTTCTACATTATGGTTCCAGTATATGTCGAGTACAAAACCGGTATTGACGGTTTAAAAGGACTTCTGGTTTAGCTGGAAATGATATCAATTGTTTTTTATTTAAAAGAGAATGTGCTGTATAGTTTTCATGTATCAATAGAACTTTTTTTTGCGGGTATATGGTTTGATCACTTTAATTTTAATAATTCAGAAATATTCAACCAAATACACAACAATAATGCTTCGTAATTTGTTTTATTACATTGCAACATAACAAGAGAATGTCCGAAGCATTAACAGTTTTGTAAAGATGTCAAAATTCGCTTGTTTCGTGTTGTATTGTGGTGACGTTTAATAGGTTGGGCAGTGTGATTGCATTAATCAACCAAATTAGCTAATAAAACGGTTGAATATAAAATCAGAAACGGTCAAATGAATGGAAAGAGGATGAATTCAAATATTAAAATGGTAGGTTTTGGTGAGCGTCGTGGAACTCAGTAAGAAGGTTGTACTTTATTTAACAATCTCCATCAAGATCTAGATCCTATAACGCACACAGTAGTTAGTAAAACCTTGAAAAAGAACAAATTTGAATAAAATTCCATCACGAAAGACTACTGTAACTGTAGCCCAAGATATTGCGATTATATTGGAAGAAATACCACAAACTTGCACTGCGGCCTTTGCGTTTAAGAATGGTGTAAATTGCCGTTCGGTAGGAAGAGTATTGAAGCAGGAAAAATTTTATCCCTGTCAACTTCATTTAGTGCAATAGCTATCAGACGATGATTGTGATCGTAGTGTAGGGTTTTGCAAAACAGCGATAGCGATCTGTAATAATGATCACAATTTTGTAAAAAATGTGGTGTTCTCAGGTGAAGCAACTGTTTGTTTAAACGGTACGGCCAATCGCCGAAACTGTCCATATTGGTCGAGAAATAGTTCTAGCTGGATTTAAGAGGCGCATTCCTAGCATCCACCAAAATTAAATGTTTGGACCGGTATTTTTAGGAAACACATTATTGGCCGGTTTTTTTTATACTACATTAACAGGTCAAAAGTATTTAAAACTATTCAAAACCAAATTGTTCCTGCTCTTGAACAAGAAGTGTAATTACCTTATAATAGCTGGTTTCACCAGGACGAAGCACATCTCCAATACGCTCAAAATCTAAATGGTTTTTGTTAAGCCAAATGCTTCAAAATATGTGGAAAGGGTACTTTTATTGAATGGCCAGTTCGTTTTTCAGAGCTCAATCCATTGGATTTCATTCTTTGGGGACATTTATAATGTACAGTTTATACCGGGCGTCCACTAATTTGGAAGAATTGTTGGTGAAATAAGAAAAAATTCTTAAGAGCATATTGTTAATGTAACCGAAGGATTTGTACATAGACTTCATTACTGCCAAAAAGTAGATGGTCGTCATCTTAAACATCTTCCCAAGTGATGTTATTTGTGTAGAACCGTGATATTTAATGTGGTTTGTTCTTTTTTTTTTCGTTATTTTGTTGTCATGTGTTACTAGATAATAAACAAATTCCGAAGCATTGTTTTTGGGTGTTTTGTTGAATATCAGTAGAATTATTAACAATACAGGCATGAAACTTTATATTACTAAACTTGCAAAAAAGAGTTCTATGGATATACTACCTATAAGTACACAGGATATTCTGTTTAAAATAAAAAAATGATATCATTTTGAGCATAATCCTTAGTCCTTTTAAACCGCCAATACCTCCATTGTATCCGCCATATCATGAAACCTTTATGTAGATAATGTATTTGCAGTAGTAGAGATATTTGCATTGTTCTGTACTTTGTAGACTGACGGATAATAATTTCAAAAACCAGCTACTTTTAAAAGCGAATAAATCTTATCTACGAGATAACTATTATTTATTTTATAGCTCCATTTAATAATATTATTAACTATTAAGCATTTGTTTAAAAATTAAAGTACCTGATAAAGGGTACTTTTATTTTTTACTCTCCGTTTCTCACCGGAAAGATACCGCTTAAAGTATAGTGATACATTTATAAGTATCAATAATCGGTATCGTGATATGTTCCTAAAATAGTTACATGTATGGGTATCCCTATACTTTTTAGATAAAGTATCGGTATCGTTATTGCGATTTTAAAAAGTATCGTTCTGATTCCTAATTTTATATACCAGTTGTAAGAAATAGTGCAAGTGGGTACTATACCCATTGATACAGAAACGTCTTACGATGTCCTATGCTTCTTATTGAGTTATAAGCATTAATTACGTAAAACAATGTTTCCTACTTTCTATGGCTGGGGTGTATTAGTTGATGACGCGTTAGCAAAGAAAATCCTGAAAGCTGAATATTCAGATAGAGTATCAGGAAATAGTTATTAAATTAATTTCATGTTCACTAAATCTTTGTACTAGTACTGTTAGAAATAAAGGGGAAAAGTAAACGCATTAATTCGAATATACTAAGGAAAACATATCAATGAAATACGAAACGGTCTGCTGAACTGATTATATTAGAGGAAGTTGCATTTCCAGTATGGTTGAATACACCTTTAACGAAATTGCCTTGTTTTCTAACAAGAGAGTAAACTGAAATTATTAGGATGCATTTCTGTTATTCCAACTCTAATTAAATTACATCAACAGCTGTAAACTGAACGCTACCAATTGATTCAGCGTCGCCATATCGTTACTGACCAACTTTGCACCAAACAAGTCTCGACATAGGCAGCAGTAAATTATTTATATTTTCACCCATACATATACAGATACATTTTCTGTGAAAATTAAAACAATAATCTGTTCTTTAAATAGACATTATTAAGCGTCTTTTACAGTGGCAGCTCGTGAGTTAAGAAAGAGGGTTGGCACAAGAAAAAACTTACCTATTTTTTGTACATAAAATCCATTCTCCTATTTTTCATGCTGGAAAAGACGTCTATGACTTTGTTGTCAAAATCCGGTATAGACTGGATGAACTTCTTTTCTATTGTTAGGACCGCCATTGCGTTCAGTCGATCTTTTTGCACACAATTAACTTCCATCATTGAAAAAACGTCACTTTCGTCTTTGAATTCAAACGCGCGATTGCGC
>JABXWE010053654.1:0-10942 GCA_014611495.1 Limonius californicus
AACAATGCAGTCTGACAATTGTTTGGATTTGAAATAAAAAAACGATCATTCTGATTCTATTATTTGATTTTTTTAGTCTTATTGCAATGCAAATTTTGACTTGTTATACATTACTGAAAAGAGAATTTATGGTTGAGTCGTCGGACAAAATATACAAGGTATTCTATTTGAAAAACCAAAGTCGGACATTTATCCTAAAAACTAGTAGACTATAATGATCTATTATTGTCGCTATGTTATAGATTAAGTGGAACTAAGATAGCTTTTCTTTGGCTTTTTCTTGTATCTTTAATATTGCCCAAGATACAGACTGGATAGTTATAAATCAGCCACCCTGTATAGTTATTCGACTTATACTAAAAGGTGATTTCAAAGACAAATTTCCTAAACTCATATTTTCGTTAAAATCACAGGATCGATATTACTTCTATTAAATCAATACTCTATAATAGAACATCAAAGAACTCTAACATGTTATATCTACTTCGGTCATTTGGTTTTAGTATCAATATATATCTAGCTATGAATTTTTTATGCTTTATATTTATACTTAAATAAACGAATACTTGAAAAGGGTTAGATAATGTAGCAGTTATTTAATGTATCTACCGACTGCTAGTAGCTTTAATGGCCCAAAGTATCAGGCAGCTCTTCTACAATTTTATAGTATTGATTTGACTTTTTGTACCTTTATAGGTTTTATCTTATTGGTATGAGAGCGATTGTATATGTAACTCTAATAGCGTACAAAACTGGATACGTCTTACTTTGTAATTTACTAAAGTGTTTTATATGCGTTGCGCATTTTAACCACAGACCTTTACGCAGGGTAATAGGGTACTTTACGAGATTATTTTTCTATCTACATCAATTACTTATTCCGTCTTGTAGACGCAACTTCATGTCATGTTTTAATTTTCACTTTATGGATATTTTATATTTTAATATGTTGTTATAGCCTATTTAGAACCTCTAAGATGATAAGTTATTCCCTATACTTGATTGATATGGAAGTATAAAGCTTGTAACGAGTTTTTAAGACCGTAATAAGTAAATTACTCTAGAATATTGCGAAAGAACATATTATTCGGATTAAATTATGGAGATGTATTAAATTGCATGTTATGACAGTCGCATAATAACTCTATATGTAACAGCGATAAAATAAATGTGTCGGTTGATCGCAGAACATCTAGAAAAAGTTTCTACGCTTACCCTAACAGCGGGAAGCTTTTCTTCCAACTAACTGAAAGGTGTCCCATTTTAATCTTGAGGGATTTGAATTTGACGCCATTTTCTAACCGTCTAACCAAAAATTGTTTTATTTGACGACTACGATTTAGAGCCCAAGCAAATTCATCATGCAGAGGTTCAGAATGAAAGAGCATAAAAAAATCTAAACACCTTCTACGAAAATTTACGTTCTGTTGTAAATAGATTTGCAGGTAAACAAACTTTTTGCGCCGTGTCATTTCCCGACATGGTGACATCAATTGGGATTCAAGATCGTATGGTTTAACACCTCTAGACCTTTTCATTTGAGGCTTTGTAAAGGACCTCGTAATGGACGAGCTCAAGAATAACATTCGCGGATTTATTGATGAGCATGGATCGCAATTGTGTGAAAATGCAATTACAAATATCGCCAAAAGAGTGGTCGTATGCAGACATAACAAAGGGGACATTTGGCAGATACCTTATTTCGACCAAAATTCCCATGTCTTCACTTTCCGTTTAAATGAATGAGCTATCAAGTTTCTAAAATTATGAGTTATATTCGGAAAACAAAACCCCAAGTCTAAAATGGGACACCCTATATATAAAAGAACAAGTAGATGTAAAATCATCAAAGCTATATAAACAAAGAATAAAAGTCACTGACCCCTAGGAAATCAAGAACTGCATAGACAGCTGTCAAAGAAGAAAGAGTAGTGACAAGATCGAATCACTAACATATTAATAAAAGACTATATTTCAAAACTATTGGCCCTATTTCTATCTCAGTTTAACATCCGCCTGCGTATCAAATGATTTCGAGATGAGGTATACAGAAATTCTAGTATTTACTACACAAGTACAAGGAAAGTAAGTTCTAATAGCTGCCAACCAATAAGTCTCTTATACAGTTTATCACACCTTCGGAGAACATTATACAGACTAGACTAAATGTTTTCACAGAAGCATATGATGTACGTACAACTTTGGATTTAGTTTCCATACAAGTCATTTAGCCTTTGTAATAACATTAAAAAACATAAATCAATATTAAGCATGTTCCTACAGGAGCACCGCAGGGTTCGGTATTATAACCGTTTATTTTTAACATTTACGTGTATGTCTGCCATTGCGATTATACAGCTGTGACTACTCACTGTGTATAGTAATACTTCCACAGCTACTGTTCGTTAAATAATTCTGTCAGTCGGATTAATAGTATAAATGCCTTGTAAAAGTATTTACTGAGAAGACCTCCAAATACCAAGATAATTTATGGATACATTATCGAATGCGATCTTGCAGGAGTAAAACACTTTGAGATGTATCTGAACCATAGATTTAACTAGAGCTACCATATAAACAAAACATTGAATCAGTCTTACAGTCTACATTAAATAAAAGCTCATACGAAAATGCACCACGAATAGGATTAACAGAACAGAAGAATGGATTGCTGGAAACGAAAAATCTCGTAGCGAATTAAGACACCAGAAAATAGAGAGATCCCATGGACTCAACACTCAACAGCTACAAAATTCCTTCAATCTATAGAACCACGAACTATTAGAAAGTACCAGACCACTAATTGCCACAAAATATGCTTCTGTCATCAAGTATAGATGGATCATCATTGACACCATGCTTGTGCGTCTAAATCTAACATATGTGTCTACGTATCATAAATGAAATGTTTATCGTGATCTCATAATGTAGGTGTCACTATCACTCTTCTCCATGGTCGTCAAGCCTGGGACTAGTTTGTCGCAGCTTTCCATTTTCCACTATCTAAGGCCTTTCTCTTCATTTCCTCAAAGCTGTTGCTTCCCGAGTCTTGTATTATTTGTTTTATATATTGAAGACGGGGGCATCCTTTTGGGTTTTCACCGTTTGCTTTCCCCTCGATAATTGTTTTTATTAATCCATTTCTTCACAGAATATGGCCTATTGTTTGGGTTCTTCTCTTCGTTATGTGTCTCCATATTTTCTTTCTTTCTTGCATTTGTTCTAAAACTTCTTCGTTCGTTTTCCTTTGTGTCCAAGAGAACTTTAGTGCTCTTCTGTAACACCACATTTCATAAGCCTCTATTTTCCTTCTGTCTGTTTTCCTAATGGTCCATGTTTCGCATCCATATAGCGCAATGCTCCATATGTACGTTTTAATAAATTGTTTCTTTATGTTTATTGATATGCCATTAGACGTCAATAGTTGCTTTTTATCATAGAAAGCTCTTTTTGCGTGGTTTATAATTTTGTAAATCTCTTTTGTACTTCTGCCATCTTCAGTGATCAGACTTCCTAGATATGCAAATTGTTCTACTGCATTTATGGACTCATTGCCTACGTTGATGTTATCCATTGTTCTGTTGTGTGCTGAGCACACCATCACTTTTGTCTTACTTTTGTTGATTTTTATGTCACTATCACTATCATTGCTTTTATCGCCACTTAGTTCAATAATAACTTTGATATGAAACGTGCCCATGTTTATACAGGGTGGTCCTGAAACAGTTGGCCAAACTTTGAGAGCCAGTTCTCCACACCAAAACAAGAAAAGAGTTCATATAAATCTTAGTCCGAAAATGCGTCGATATGGAATTACAACATTATAAAGTCATATTTAACCGATTATTTTTCTACATATAATTACGATAATAGTTGGACCAATGTGTAAAACCCTTCTACATTATTTTGTTTTTCTTATTTTTGGCAACAAAGCAATGTAAAAAATATTGCGGAAAAAGTTACATAATCCATCCTCCCACACCCCTGGTGCCCTTATTAAATCGACAGTAGGATCTACTTTTCAACCTTCATGAGTAAGGTATGCACATAAAAGTTTTAAAAATTGGCCAACTGTTTCCATAATTATATGCAGAAAAGTTAACCGAGAAATCGCGCTTTAGAATGCTGTAACGAAACGTTTTCGGCATTTTTCTTATTTTAGTGTATAGAACACGCTCCCAAGTTTGTCCAACTATTTCAGGACCGCCTTGTATAAGAGTGTTTTATTTCAATGACATGTAGCTCTAAATGTTTTCAAGGTTCAGGGGATATTTTTTCTACTTCTAGGTTTATAGTTTGTAATACTTTACTGTCTACAGTTGGTAATTGGTTCTGTAGTCAAATATTTCTTTTAAACTGTCCCCATATCAATTTGATCGGATTACGCAAACCGTGGATCCACATTTGTTTGCCAAATCATCTACTTAATATTGTTCTTGTTTTCAATATATTTAGCAAATCATCTTTTTATACGTTTCCTCAAAATATATATCACTTTTATATAAACAATTTAGTATTTCATCTTTTTGGTGATAGTATGAGGCACTTTTTTATATGGCTTAGACTGATAACTGGGGTTATTTATTATGATAACGGAATTATTGGGCAATTTTTTAATAAATCATCTAAGCCAAGATTCAAGAAGGTGTGCAGTAATATCTTTGTGGTAGTCCAAACTACAATCTTTTACATTTTTCGCTAATATTACTAAACTATCCTCAACCCATCCGCGTTCTTGCATGTAGCATAATGATTCTTTTTCCTCTTGCAACTGGTGTATCTATCTTACACTGACACTGACTGGAATTATCTGTCCAACTTTTTTGTACAATATCATGGGAGTCGGATCCAGTTTCGTTTAGGTAACATATATTTCTATTTTCTTGGTGATATGTTTCGATGCTTTGTAGATACAGATATAGTTTAATGTTTAAATTACATACGTTTAATAATTCGTAGTAAAGTACTTTCGGGACACTTTATTACAGTGTCGTATTCATTCAATCTTTGTCTTAAATAATTTACCTTAGGCAAGTGGTTTTTCTGATACAATATTTGATATAATTTTCGCCGAATTAAATCGTCGTCACCTTGATCGACCATTCTTGGTATTCTAGAATCAATTCGTACCTTTCGCTTGTGCGCTCCTTTATTAACAATTTCTCTTGCAGTATTATAGGGTAAATCTGTTAAAAACGCTGCATTTTTAAAAGGTCCTGTTCGCCTTCAGTTTCACGGATGTTACGATAAACACTGCATACAATTTGTTTTGCATCCGTTGATAAATGCATACAATTTCTTGCTGACCCATTGTCTTCACATCCACTTTCTCCCTCTCTCTCTCTATTGTCTTCACTTTAGCAGGAAACTTGTGTCACTTTAATTTACGTTATATTCCGATAAATGTTCGCTATCAGTCCACGGTGTCCACATTTTAACGTGGACTATTTAGTTCTTAAGTTTGTAAATTATGTCATTAAGGCAGACAATAAGGCAACGATATCATCTAATTTCTCAAAAGTAACTTAGTACTCATGCAAGTTAATTAAGGAAGCTAATTTTGATAAGTAGTTTGCTATGTATAAAATAAGTATATAAGAAAAGTAGAACTAATAGAGCAATCTTGAATTAAGAATTAAATTATTAGTTAGAATTCGTTTTTTATAATCATTGGTATTTTTAGTTGATAAGATAGTTTTCAAGTAATATACTGTAATCGTTCGACAAATAAATTAGAATCAAGGTTTGAGTACATTATTAACTTTCCTTTGGAAAACTCCTCTTTGAAACGAATATTGCAGTTAAATCCATCAGTCTTTTTCCCGTAAAAAATTGTTATCATTTTTCGCAACGCTAAGAAATGAGGATGGGGAGAAGTAAATGAGGTTCATTTGTTCGTTCCTTTGGGAGAGGTAGACTTTTCCGCGAAAGGTATTTTTTTTATATAATTATATCTGCTAGTTTTCATACAGAAAATTTACTAAGTTTTATCAAAACTACAATAAACAGAATTAGTTTTAATTAGTAGAAATAAGTATACACACTCTGGGATTCATTAGATAAAATTATAATTTTGTAAGATACTGGAAGTTGATATAAAGTTTTTAATCTATGTTCGCGAAAAGTTAATCAGTCAAAAAGTGTAATTAAAAACTGCAAAGTATCTCCAGAATTTCCGAGCAGAGGCTATTGACTTTTGACAAGATCCAAGTTTTTAGATTAACTCTTTTATAATTAGTTGTAATTAAATTTATCCTAACCCAGCCTAAATGAAACAGAAGCTTTATAAACAAATTACAAACATTTGCGTGACGAGGCAACAACCTCTGCCAAAGAAAAACAATTCACCTTAATTAGCTTTCTAAGGTATTTTTACCTACCTTTTGTTTGAAAAACAAACAGTTTAAAAACTCCGTCTATACGATAACTGGATGGTTATTGTTATACTTTGTTTCACTTGTGAGCGTTTATTGTTTACAACCTTGCAAAAGCTAACAAACAAAATTATCCAGTTATGATATTGTTTACATTGCTGTATCTGCAGCTTTCAATATTTACTTTATTTTGGGAATCTGTGTACATACAACACCTTCTCTCTAATAGGATTAAAATCAAACTCAGTAAAGTTTGAAGAATTCTTACGAAACACTGATTTATGTTTACGAAACTCAAAGGAAACGGGATGAAGTTGATAACAAGATCAGAGGACTTCTATAAAAAATTTTTGCTTTATTGGGAAAGTTATCAAGACTTCAGGACGCTTCTTTCTATAATTTTGTGCTTTCGTAAATACGACTCTATTTCGAAACACAGTAGAGAGTAAAGTGAAAGGTATTTATTTGTTTTTTTATTGTAATGCGCTTAGTGTTGTTATTTATTACAAAATGTATAATTAGTATAAATCTTTAGTTAATGTTAATATTTAGTTAACTGCTGCTCAAAATTAATTAATAACAATTACATACATAACATAATCCGGCTTGCAACCGTGGGATCTGAATGCTAAAAACCTTCTCTGGAATTTCTATCGTTCGGATTCGACGTTAAACTGTAGGTTCCCTGTGTTTCTACTTTAGCGCTAAGGAGAAACACGTGGTAGAGAAGAGGCCGTAGCCCAGCAGTGGGACAAAAAGGCTATCAATGATGAAAAATGTTGACATGCATAACCTCTACAGGCACCATTCACGTACAACTTAAATATTTCAAATCAGAAAATCATATAAAAATATATTTTTTGATAACTGTTTGTAAGTTACTGGTAAGCATAAATGTATTAGATAAACATTAAGGTAACAGTTCTGTTATATAACAATTAAATGGCTCCTAAACTGCCCTGCCAATTCAGAATTACATGCAAATTTTATATATTGGTAAACCATTATATTCCTTTCACTATCCCTCTTCGGGCAAACTGCAGCCAATATAAAACGCAATTCGTGTATACTACAAAACAAATTAGTTGCAGGATTATTCTGATTTTAATAATATTGGATAAACCTACACATTCGAGTTGTGTG
Organism: Limonius californicus; assembly: GCA_014611495.1. Classification (NCBI taxonomy): domain Eukaryota; kingdom Metazoa; phylum Arthropoda; class Insecta; order Coleoptera; family Elateridae; genus Limonius; species Limonius californicus. The sequence goes on from JABXWE010053654.1 coordinate 7,518, forward strand.
GATTATAATATTAAAAGGTCGTTTGTAATATGGCGAAACACTATTTAAATTATGTCCACATATATGGTGAACATAGGATGCTCTTACCGTATTTTTGTACTGCGTTTTGACAATAAAAACGTTAATTGTAGTTAATAGTATTTTGTGGCACTTTAATAGTTCTTTTAATAAATTACATAATAAAACGATCTAAAAGCTAAATATATGGCCCAAGTATTGTTATGTTCAAGGGAACAATCTGAGCAAAAGTATACACATACAGATTTTATGGTTAGAGTAAATACTTGTCGCTAAAAATTGTTTAAATAATTTGTTTTCTGTATTTATTTATGTTAATATTTTATGTCGTTTTCATACAACAATTATTTTTTGGTTAGCTTACTTGTCAAAGATAATATAGGTCTTCAATACATAACTATTTATGTACATTTATCTATTTGTAGTATGTGCGTCCTTTGCAAATACATAAATCCTCCGAAACTTATTGGAGAAATTTTTCAACTTAAAGGGGAGGTCAAATATTTGGGTGTAATTCTAGATACCAAGTTATCTGGAACCAGCATTTGCAAAGAACCACCAATAATGCAAAAACAACCTTGATGATGGCAAGAAGTGCTTTGGAGAATAAATGGGGATTAAAAGCAAAAATGGTCCATTGGTCGATAATAGGACCGACAATAACCTATGGTCTACTAAGGTGGTTGCCCAAAGTAAGTCAAACTCAAACAATAAACCAGCTTCTTATTGGTCAAAAACTATTTTTAACTCTGTATAACTGGAACATTCATGAGCCCTCCGATAGCAGCACTAGGAGCTCTCTTGCAACTTCTACCTCTAGAAATAATACTCCAGGGCGAGGCACGCATGGGAGCGTATCGCCTAAACTGTACGAGTAATTCAAGAAGCACCCGACATATATTGGGAAACTTCAAATTGGCCCAAAGTTAGACAAGGGAAATGATTACATGTTAAGAAAATACTTCTTTCACAAACACTTCGAAGTACGGAGAACCGTGAAGAGTCGGAACAAGTGGAACGACCAGAAGCGCAAGACGGTTTAGTATGGTATACAGACGGTTCACGTACGATCTACGGAATCGGAGCTGGTGTATATGGTAGCAAACAAAGATGTAGTACTTTCATATCTCTGGTTCAAACTGCCACAATATTCCAACCAAAAACCTATGCAATTGTATCAGCATTAAAAAAGAACAAAAGAAAGCGCTATACGAACAAAACCGTTCTTATCATCTCTGAGAGATCAAATCAAAAGTTGTCTCGAACTGTTTTGATAGTCTCCTAACACTGGCAAACTCTAACAAAGTAAAACGTGTGTGGGTGCAACGCCACAGATGCATAAAAGGATATGAAATAGTAGAGAAACTAGCAAAGCAAGGATCGGAAATACTGTTCACAGGGCATGAACCTGTTGTTGGCCTTACTAAAACGGCAATGGGAGCAGCAGTTAACAACCAAACATTCGGTACACTGGCGACTCTCACCTTGACAAAAACAAAGTAAAGCTGTGATGGGCAACCAACCCCACAAGCTCAATAAAACAGTCTTACAATTTAGTACGACTCACATTGGAGTACTGACAGGACTCCTAACGGGACCTTGACACATCAGGCAACCTCTATATTGTATAACATAGGGCTATATAACCAATATCCCATATGCAGGTTATGTGGCGAGGAAGAAGAAACAGCTTGCCACATAATATTTCAATGCAAAGCCCTAGCTCGCAGAAGATTCCAAATCTTTGAGGGCACTAATCCCAACGAGATACAACAGCAAGCCAGTCTGAACTATAAACTCTTAGACCTGATAAAGGGGACGGATCTACTTGACAGCGACTAGCCACAGACGGGGCTGCCCAATAGGCCCAAGAGACCGCAGTGTCAAAGAGCAGAACAACCCTCCCCGAGCAAATACAATCAATCAATCAGGTACATCATTACATATCGAGCACAACGGTCAGTTTTATGTAGGTGTAATACTTGTTGACGGCTGTTACAACTGATATTTTTTAATCTCCACTCTATATATAATCTGTCCCTTCGGGGACAATGCGTATTTGTTGTAACATATTTATGACATGTAGGGAGATGTCCCATAGGATATCTTCCATTTATTACAATAACCTAAGGTAATTTATGGCTAAGTGGAAATATTATAATTTAATCTAAACAATTATTTATTTGCTAATTAAATCTAGTTGGTAAATGGGTAGGTTTAAAGCGTTTCAACCGCCTTGGATCGTCAGGTTCATCCATTTGACTTTTTGCAAGTTTGTTGGGGTGCACTTTCACTCTTTCAGCGTATTTAGCACTGGACCTTTGTATTTCGTCTTTCACTGAGGACACACATAAATCTCTTGGTATCGTTATGTTTTGCACGTACCCGAGCGCACTCACTATTATGCGAAGCACTTTGTTTTGAAACCTTTGTAAAATTTCTATAATTGAATTGCTCGCTGTTCCCCAAAGTTGAATTCCATATGTCTAAATGGGCTTTATGGCGGCTTTGTAGATCAATAATTTGTTCTCCAACGATAGTTGTGATTTCCTGCCTACCATCCAGTATAACTTTCTTAGCTTCAGACCAAGTTGCTTCCTCTTAGTGAATATATGTTTTCGCTAGTTTAATCTTCGGTCCAGGTGTAGGTCGAGATATTTTGCGCTATCAGCAAGTTGAACCAGTTGACCATTAAGTGTTACTGGTGGGCAGTTGTCTTTTTTCATAGTAAATATGACATGCACGGGTATGCTATCGTTAGCTTTAATCCTCCATATCTTGAGCCATTGTTGAATCTTGTCCAAGTGTACTTGCAGGTTCCTCGATGCCATTACAGGGTTAGGATGTGACGCTAAGATTGCTGTGTCATCTGCAAAGGTTGAAACTGTAGTTACCATTGTTGTTGGCAGGTCAGCTGTGTCTAACAGATATAATACAGGTCCTAACACACTTCCTTGTGGGACTCCCGATAGGATGGGCTGCAGTTGCATATATTCATTCTGATGTTTGACCAGGAAAAATCTTCCGCTCAAGTAAGATTTCAGCAATTCGTATACGTGATGTGGCAGCCGTTTTTTTAACTTGAAACACAGACCTGTATGCCAGACCTTGTTACAACTGATATGTGTAGGTTTACAATAATAAATACAGTTTTGATATACATATTAATTTTAATTAGTCATGACTTATGGCATTGCTACAAACATGTACCACAGAACACTCCATGTAATTCTATACTTTTTTAGGCTGCGGTAAGTATATCAACGACACCGGTTAAAAAAAAAACGTAAAATGAAAATTACATATTTACTATTAGAAAAATGATTTTATATAAATTGTTAAATGGTTATATTTCTTTGTATTAATTGTTGTGTAGTTGCACTAGAAATGTATATCTTTTTCTCATT